>JAJTUV010002686.1:0-109089 GCA_021653895.1 Mastomys natalensis | reverse complement strand
CTGGTTCTACACCATGCATGCCTATTGCTAATGCCTCCTTGACATGACAGACTCTTAGCTCTCAGGAACCATAAGTCAAAATAAACTCTTCTGTAAGTTACTTTTGGTCATACTGTTTTATCCCAGCAACAGAAAAGCAACTAAAACACCAATATTAGGAAGTCAGTATTTGTCAGACGAAGAGTGTAGTATTAGGCCTGTCTGGTATTATACTCTGTTCCAGAAGTATGACCATGAGGAAAGGATTCAGAAAATTTGTTGCAATGCATATTGATATTTTAATGCCATATTCTGGGTAATTTAAAGGGCAGTGTGATAAGCAAAATCATATGCCTAATGATTAAAGAGCATTCTCAATAAGCACTAAAATAGAAAATTCTTGTGATGGCAAGCTCTTATGACAACATTTTACAAGCAATATTTCTCTTTCTTTGCAGTCTATAATGTAGTGTATCTTACAACACACTGTAGATATAATGAAACAATGTAGATATAATGAAAGGTAATTTCCGCATAATAAATGAAGGAACAAGGTTCCTTTGATTGTGTCTTATCATTTAAGGACTTAGAAACCTGATAAATTCATTAATAACTGAGATTAAATTATGCATTATTACTCTTAAAAATTGCAGCCATACTGAAGTAGCTTTGAGGTTACAATTTCAGATTGTAATTCTCCTATTTGTAAACTTGAGCAAACAAAATACAATTATATGAAGTTCTGTTCCAGCACAGAAGTCTAGCAAATATGACATACAAGCTGAAAGATGATAAAAGATAAATTCCAGTACTTATATAAATATTCATGGATATAGTAAAATATAAATTTGACCTTCTAGTCAAGAAAGTATAAAAATTGGGGTAGATTTTGGAGAGTAAGAAACCATTCTAGACAGAGAATTCTTTTATTCTAGGACTGAAAAAAAAACTGAATAAATGTGAAACATTATATTTAAAAAAAAAAAAAACTGAGGAAATAAAACAGGTTACCCCGAGAAAGATCATAAGAGGAAGAGAGAAATCTACAAAAGCATAACATTCTCTATAACAGAATATGAGAAATATATGAGAAAATGTATGCATCCTGTGCAGATTGACAGTCATTCCACACTGCAGTGCTAGGGCAAGTACACAGAAGAAAGAGAGATAGATCAAAGAGTGTCTATCTTTTGGGCTTCGATTCACATTCTTAATTGAAAATTCCAGAAGTAATTTCATTTAACACTTAAGAATCCTTCCCTTTGGGAAAAGAATTCTATGAAGTTTAAAAACAACAAGCAAAATAAAATTTACAATGATATTCAAGATAAACTGTTCTAGAGAATATAGTGTGTGTGCCACTCAATAGAAAGACACAGGAAAATATATTCAGGAGCAATAAACTTCAAGTTAAATAAATAGCATTATAGCTGATAACAAAATTACAGACAAGTAATTCAAGCTCTCTAAAGGGGCCTTACATACTTCAAGTAAAACATCTTCCAATTATCATCAGAAGCTCTCTCCAATTTTCACAGTTCATCTGTAATAGGTTGATTGCAAATGTAAAATGTACATCACAGGTAGGGCTCTATAGTCAGCTGCAACCATAACATCCCATGTAATGACAAGCAATTGGAAATGCGACACTACTACTTAAGCTATTTAAGTTTGATTGCTTGGTATTTATACTGATATTCCTGCTTAAGGGAAGAAAACACACACGTTTTGTGATAAATAAGTATATTCTTATTGATCATCTTTAGCAGACAGAACAAGTCAGTAAAAATGAATTGACAGCAGAAAAAAAGGAAATGATTTTTATTACAGTGCTAATAGAAAAGTACCATTTTTTTCAACATATTTTCTGCATTATAGGAAAAAAAAAAAACAAACAGAGGAAAATGTTTAACTTGGAAATTAAAAGAAAGGGTCCAAGAGTATGAGAGCAGCTATTGAAATTTTCTAAAGAAAAGCATGTCTATTTTAAGGGGCTAGAGAGATGACTCAGTGGTTAAGACTATCCCCCATTGATCTTCCAGAGGACTTTAGTTCAATAACCTACACTCACATGATAGTTTACAATAACAGTAACTCCAGTTCTAGGGGATTCTGCAACCTCTTCTGACCTCCCTGAACACCAGGCACATACATGGATATACAAATACACATGTAGAAAAAAATACTTATACATGTAAAAGTAAATTTTTCATTTGTATAATGTCATGGTAAAAAATACAAAACAACCGACAGGGATTACATTACTAGATAAATGTCTGGCTTACATTTTTTTTGAAGTTCTTTTCTTTTTATTTGTCCTTCTCTCATACACTACATCCTCATTTCAATTTCCCCTCCCTCAACTCCTCCCAGTACCCATCTCCCCCAGATCCACTGCTTCTATCTTTCCCTTGAGAAATGAGGAACCTTTTAAATGCACATCAATTGAACACAACATAAGGAGATGAAATAAGACTAAGCACAAATACTCATATCAAACCTGGGCAAGGCACCCCACCCAGTGAAGGAAAAGGATCTCAAGATCAGGCAAAGGTGTCAGAGAATGTCTGACTTTCTAAGTGTTAAGGAGAGTTTTAACTTTCCTATTTAGCAATGCATGCTGATAGTAGAAAACCAAACAAACTTCTGGAGCAGATGTAAAATTGGGGAACTCTTGATGTTTTCACTGGTTTTAATCCTCTGGCCTACTAAGAATTTCATTTTCCTCAGTAACACATGATTGGCACCTTTGGACCCTTTTCTGACTTTCATTTATTAGTATACTCAATTAAGACTTGATTCTCTAATTTATGTCATCTTTAGGGTAAAAGAAGAAAGTTCTGATCTACCCAGACAAAGATAATCAACAATGCTGGGTAAATCACAGTACTGTTGGTGATCTTAAGGCAAGAAAAGACAAGAAAGAGGACGAGTGTCCACAATGGTGGATCAAAGGCATGGTGGCAGGAATAATTGGGAGTTCACATCTTGATCCGTGAGTAGGAAGCAGAAAGAGAACACTAGGATGGCATAAGTCTTTTGAAAATTCAAAGCTTGGTGCACTGACTGACACAGCTCCTCCAACAAGGCCACACCTCTTAATCCTTCTAGCACAGTTCTACCACCTGGGGACCAAGTAATCAAACAATGAGCCATTAAGGGCCATTCTCATCCACCATTCCCAGGCTCAGGCCTGATTTGTGAGCAGTTTTCATTAGTATACTGCGTAGACAATAATTATCTATTATATAGACCTCAAACCAACTTCCTTTTTACTTCTGAAATAAACATCAAAAATCACAAATAGCTCCTTGTAAAAAACCATGTTAGAAATGTCAAGAAGTCTCTGTTTTTCTCTGTGTGTCTTTGTCTGTCTCCATGTCTATGTCCATATTCATGTCCTTCTCCCTTTCCTTCTCCCTCTCTCTTTCTACTTTCTTGAGACAGGTTTCTCTATATAGCTTTGGCTGTCTTAGAAACTCACTCTGTAGACCAGGCTGGCCTCAAATCTCACACAGGCTTGCCTTCTTCTGCTTCCCAAATGCTTGGATTAAAGGCTTGTACAACTACCACCTGGTTAGAAAGACCAAGATTTTCTTTACCACATTCTTTTTATATATAAAACTGCGTTTTCTTAAACTGAGTTCTCCCTTATCTTCTACTCTGAAAATAAATGTGTTTCCACAGAGTATGACATGCCTACTTTGGTCTTTTAGTTACTGTTTTTAATGTGTTTTATCTCTTATATATGTGTTCAGAACAGTACTGCGTCTCTTTGACATGAAGTCCCCAAAGGGCAGATTCTCTGCTCTTTTTTAGCATAATTAATGGATCACGTAGCAGCACAAGCTATAAGGTGTTTAATCAATGCCATAATACTTACAAATTCATATGTAAAGTGACCATATTTGTGATCATTCAAATGAGGATATTTCTGAGAGTGAATGGTGACATGATTAATAATTATGCTGAGACAAAAGGCATATACTGGCACAGTTCTGGGCAAACCATCGAGTTATTAATTACTCTTAAGGGGTTATTCTTTGGAGATATCCATATCTTTTATAATCACAAATTAAATAGTATTTTGAGTCAGACATCACTTTCAAACAGTACTGAAAGAATTTTCTTTTAAAATGACTCCAAAGAATAACAATGGATTTTTTTAATGCATGTGAAATAAATTATCTTGAAAAGTAGTAAGGCTAGTAGCTTATTATTCTTGAACTTACAGTCTTTTATTTGGCCATATATGTATCAGAATGACACCACATTCTAGCTCGAATAGAAATAAATTCACTTGGAAATGACTACACTGTGAAGAGAAATAATGAAAAGTTCTAGAGACAGGAAAATAGACATCTATCCATTCAACTTCTTTCAAAGGTTGTCTGTTAGAGCCATTAGTCCAGCAAATATAGCAACATATCTACAAATGAAATTATTTTTCACAAGTTTGCTCTCCATTCTCTACTCTCACTTTGCAATTCCTTGACATACTTATTTTCTTCAATAGAGTACTCTAGAATTTTTATGTTTTAAACTATGCAGGACAACTTCCAAGGTAATGTCTTTTTGTTGAACAGGCCAGACCCCCTGGATCTCCTGGGGACTGGACACCAACAAAGGAGTATACATGGAGGGATCCATGGCTCCAGCCATGTATGTGTCAGAGGATGGATTTGTTGGACATAAGTCGGAGGAGTTGCCCTTGGGCCTGAGGGGTTCAGTGCCCAAGTGTAGGGGAATGCCAGGGCAGGAAGGCAGGAGTAGGTGGGTGGGTGGTGGAATGGCAGGGAAAGGGTTATGGGATAGGGGGTTCTGGAGGAGAGACCTGGAAAGGGGATAGTATTTGAAATGTCAATAAAGAAAATATTCAATAAAAGAAAAAAAAAGTTTTGTCTGACATCATTAAATTTTAAAGGTGTTTTACACTTTAATTCCCCTTATTTTGTTTGCATCTTTCCCTGGTATCTTCATAGTACCAAGATAGTACTGCTACTACTACCATTACTACTACTGCTATTGCTACTACTACTACTTCTAATAAATAATACCCTCATAAGAATTTCACTAAAATACTGAATAGAAAATTAAGGCTGTGATAAAAATATTATTTAGTTTTGCTCCTGTTCATATAGAAAAATGGGATGTTTAAGGTCTATTTTCTATTACATTACATTATGGCATTTCCTCCAGGTTACTTTAGTAGCTTGTTAAACATATTAAGCTTTTGCCCATTCATACTTTTTACAGTCATTCAACTATGAATATGTAAACTTATCTCTTTTTCCTCTTGACAGTTTACAAAGGGGTAAGGAAAGAAGAGACACTCATAGTATTTCAGCTCAAAATTTTAAATTAATTCTAGACAAAGCCCAAAGCTTGCATCAAGGTACTTGAAAGGTAATGCTAAAAGTGTCACCTCCATCTTTTGTTTCTTGATTTTAATCTAAAATGTTGATTAAAAACTTAGATACACCATTTTAAAAATTCAATTAAGCTTGGCATCACAATCTAATGTGAACAGGAGGATATCTATACTTATCCTTCTCTGGCCATATTACAGGAAGTATGTTGCTTAGATTAGTTCATTAAAATAAAATTCAGTCTCCATTCACCACAAGTCTGTTTTGTTTTACTATACCTATATTGGCCTGGCCAGTGTTTATTAATGTCACACTACTATCATTTTATTCCCTCTTGATACCTGTGTACACAAGCACACAGGCACACAGGCACACAGGCACACAGGCACACAGGCATACAGCAGTGAGTTTACCATCCAAATTAACTTGCATGAACTTCCAATTCGGGCCACCAATTTCCTGCAGGATTTCCTTTGCTATTACCTACTAATACCACCAACATACTCAATAGTTTTTATATCCAAAAATCAAGAATAGGAGGTTATATTCAAGGTTTCCAAGTAGTCCTGTTAAGTCTTGAGAGAGACTTGATATTTCCTTCAGAAAATGCTCAAAGTATGAGAAAGAATAAAATAACATTTATTCTTTGTGTGTTCAATACCTTTATTGATAATTTCACTTTACAAAAAAAAAATTCCTAGAACAGATAAATAGAATCTGACTTATAGAAGGCAGTATTTGAGTGGGAGGCAAGTGGGAGCAAGGACATCATGTATGGAGTTGATTTTCAGAAACTTAATATTCAATTAGTGTATGTATATGCTGACTTTTCTATGGGTTTTGTTTTTATCCTTGCTATTGCAACAAGATAAACACAAGAAGAATCCTGTCACATATAATATTTCATAGTTGATTACAATTGCCCACATTTTCCTCAACAATTCTCCAATGGAGAAGTATGAGCAGTTCTTTGAGTTTTGGCCAATTTTGTGACCCTTTTTAACTAACAGAATATCAGGAAATGATTCTATGCCTGATTGTAAGCCAAGAAATTGAAACACTGGCAACTCTCATTTCTTATTTGTGGAATACTTTCTCTGATGGAAATAACTATTACAAAAGAACATTACAAAACATATCATGCTGTATCAAGGATCAGTCTATCATTTCGGGTGTTCACATGGAAAAAAATACCCAGCCATTCCACAGCCACTTTCTTATCCCAATTTTAGCTTTAGATACAGGCATGATGATGATGGAGTATCATGACATCGATCCTGGACCTAGTCAATCTATGTCAGCATGTAGATATGCTTTAAAAATCCATACTTTAGGATGCTTGGTTATTCAAAAAACAATAACTTCCATGCTTTCTAAAAAGCAACTAAATAATTTTGAAATAACTAAAAAAATCGATCAATTTGCATTCTTCTGCATGCAGACTGCCAGTTAGACCAGCACCATTTGTTGAAGATGCTTTCTTTTTTCCACTGGATGGTTTTGGCTTCTTTGTCAAAGATCAAGTATCCATAGGTATGTGGCTTTATTTCTGGGTCTTCAATTCTACTCCATTGATTAACCTGTTTCTCTACTAATACCATATATTTTAAAATCACTATTGCTCTGTAATACAGCTGCTAGTCCATGGCCCCTGGCACATATGTAGCAGAGACTGCCTTGTCTGACTTGTCTGGCCTCAGTGGGAGAGGATATGCCTAATCCTATAGAGACTTGATGCCCTAGGGAGTAGGGTTGCTGGGGGGATTCTCTCAGAGGCCAAAGGAATAGGGTGATGAACTCTGGAAGGGTGGGGACATATGGAATGTAAATAAATAAAATAATTAATTAAAATAACTGAAAATGGCTAGATTATTTTACAAGAAAAAAAACTCACCTCATCAAATTTGTTTTTCTAATATTACTCACACCAATGCATATCTATTCCATTCTTATTATTCTTCTTCCACTATTTTAAAAATACATGACCTTACTTTTAAAAATAATATTTTGTATATCCCCAGTATTTGTTTATTATATCCATGTTTCTCTAAGTCAATTTACATCTTGTAAACTATAAATTCCCATTATGATATGAAATGTTTTTTTCCAAGAAAACAAATATTCCACAGAGAGCTCATACAAATCTGCAAACCAAGTATTACTTTAAATTGGTATAACATTTTCCTATAATCTGCATTCTATTTTTTAAAGGCCCGTTGTTTGTTACTTTGTGTAAGCTTCAGTTTAACGAGGGGAAAGTCTTCAGAAGAGTTCTCACTCCCTTCTCTTGTCCATTCCACAGATTTTTCTGAGTGTGCGTCAGCTGTCCACCCTTCTCATTCCAGTAGTTTGATAGGAAAAGGAACATCCAACTAGTGATCCCTCCGGTTATAGTAGGCTTCAAATTTTGAAATAACAGATACCTTAACTATTTGGTTTAACTTTTTAATCTTTAACTTCTTAGTTTAACATTCAGGAAAACAGCCACTTTTAGTAGATATACAGTTTCCATACTTTCTCCAGAATCTATTTAAATCCTGTGATAAATTACCACCATGGTGTCTGCATATACCTATATTATGGAGTTGGACATGCATAAAGAAGATCAGATTGCTGAAAAACGAAGCTCTATCCATGAAAATTATTTTTCTTTGTCCCATGCATAACTGCATTGATTTAATAATACACCTAAAATGAGACTTTGCTTATATAAGCAGATAAATAATTAGAAAGCATATAAATCATTACTTCCTAATGTGACTTCAACTAGACTCAATGCAATTTACAGATAAATATGAGGAATGACTACCCCCTTTACTGAATTAAATCCAGCAACATATCAATGAAGAGAAATGAAGACTCTTATGTTCATTCACAAACAAAACAGAACAAAACAAAACAAAGAAACAAAGCCCCACAAACACCTCAACATTAAGGTAAAGAAAGATATCTTCATTTTTCACTCATTTAAAATATTCTCTCACTGAGTTCAAAATATCTATGAATTTAACACTTGTTACTCTTAATAATATGCATTTCAAGGGATGTATTGTAAATAAAATGAAGTTTGTGAGAGTTGAATGAGTTGAAATTACTGCTTCTTTAACACGATTTTATACAACCTCAGTGCTGATGAACTGTACTATAAATTATAACCACTAAGTAAGATAAGGAAAAAGATCGAAACATTAAGAATACAATAGAAGTTGATGTCATTTAACACAGTTATGTATAATTCATTAATAACTTGTAAATTAAATCTTGGAACCAAGAAGTTTATTAATGGACAATATCATGGGCTTTTGAGTGGTGAAAATAAAAAAAAAAAAAAAAAACCAGTTCTGTGAAACAATTTTCTTTAATTGAAAGACACTCTACTTTGAAAAAATATACTTTCCTATGTGCAGCCACCAAAGGTAGAGGTTGATGTGGATGTCAGGATGTACAGGCTGACAGGAGCCTGATATAGCTGTCTCCTTAGAGGTCTGCAAGAGTCTGACATACTCAGAGGCAGATGCTCACAGCTAACCATTAAACTGATCATGGGGTTCCCAATGGAGAAGATAGAGTGAAGGCTGAAGGAGTTGAGAGGATTCGAGACACCATGAGGAAAGCAACAATCCCAACCAACCAGAGCCCCCAGGGTCTAAACCACCAGCCTGGGAGCGCTTAGGGAGGGACCCATGGCTCCAGCTATATATGCAAGGGAGCTATATATAAGTGGGAGAAGAGATCCTTGGTCCCATGAAGGCTGGACGTCGTGGGGGGGGATACTCGAGGGTGGGGAGGTGAGGTACAGGGGAGGGTGGAAGGGGGTATACCAACATGGAGGCAGGAGGAGGGGGGAAGGGATAGTGAGTTCCTGGGAGGGGGGGAAATGGGGTAAGGAGAGAACATCTGAAATGTAAAAAAAATTTTCCAATAAAAAATTTCCAATAAAATAAATAAATAAATAAATAAAATATATATATACTTTCTTTCTCCTAGTTCATATGAGTTATACAGACTCATCCAAACTATTAAAAAATTTTATTTTACAAAATCAAGTCATCCATTTCCTCTATGAGTAATTTGCCATGCAGTTCTGTGTTCCTGTTTGGCTAAGGGTAAATGTAGCTGATGAAAGGAATAAGTAGATATTGGGGAAAGTGTTTTTCCTGGAAAACAATGGTTGTAGTGAACAGTGCTGAGGCTATGTACAGATCTTTATAGAAAAAAATCCACCTTAAGTTCTTATGAAAAGTGACAGAGGAATGCTATTTGATTCCTAGAATGCCTACAGTATGAAGAACCACCCAATAGTTGAAATGTTCCCTGAAGTTGACAAAGTGCTTACAAAGGTACTAGTCTCTGGCTGAGCTGCACTATAGAAGCCTCCTTGTATAGTTTACCAGGAGAGACTGACCAGCTTACTGAAGTAACACTTTATCTCTCCAATTCAAAGAGTTTCCTCTCTGATTTTGTAGGTATTTTTTGAGGAGGAAGCCAATTGGAATGGTAAGAATAAATGACAGGCATACTTATAGCTAGATGCAATTACCGTAAGACTAACAGATGAAAAGGAAAGAAAATATTGCAAACGAGAGTTCATGAACTCAGCAGGGGAAAATGAACAGTACTATAGTTTGATTACCAAGCAATCAACCCACTCCACATGCACACTCCTACTTTTTTCACATTACCCTAATTGATTGCAATGCTGGCCCTTCTCTCCTGCTACCTGGAAAGCATTCCTTGGGTGCTATTCAGTTTGGCTTAGATTGACTTGGAGAAGTTCATTTCAAATTGTGAAACTTCAAATTGTTTGTAATTAAAAACTTCTACTTTCTTCAAAACTGCACCAAAAATGGACCCACACTTATCTGAGACTATGACACAGAAAATGTAAATGAGAACCTACTCTCTAGGAAAAACACAGAAATAACAACAATTCCTTCCTAGTAGCTAACCACTTACGTTAGAGTAGGCTATAGTCAACAGTATACCTTTGCAAAGTACACAAACCAAGTTGACATGAACAAGTGCCACCATGTACATCAGAAGTGGGTAATTTAATCTATCTGGAAGATTTTTTTAGAGCAAAAATGTAATGGTATAGATCATATTGCAAAGCAAACATCAAGTTTATGCAGCAAAAATAATCTAAAATAACCCTGTAAGTATAATAAAAATAGAAATACCTTGAGTGAAACAAATTGTTAATTGTCATAAATTCATACCTGAATTTCTTCAAATGTTAGCAAGAAAATTCACATGAGGAAGTGTCATCAATTTCTATGCAACAGGTCTTTCTTTTGCTTATCTTTGTTTTTTTTTAAAATAAGGTCGACATTGTTTCAATTTATAAATTAATACATTGGTGTTATTTTGTAAGCTTATGTGTACAATTAGATAATGATAAGACTAAGAAGAATTTTTACTACTCTAGAGTTGAAGCAATGCCACACTTTAAAATCTCAACTTGCAATGCTCATTTTGCAATTATTTAGTAATTAGCATTAAATATACACAACAAAATAAAGTAGTACATCTAAAATAAAAATCTTGTTCTTCTATGTAATAAATCACTTAGTATAATTTTATGTACACATCTCAATCTATATTATGTCATTTAAAAATCTGAAATACTTACGGAATTGGCTTATTTGGAAACCAACACACAGGTGATTTTTTTTTTTTCTTAACTTTAATGACTTTCTCTATCATTATCATATCACGGCTTTATTCATACCAATAGCTGAGGACCCACCGCCATATATACTTTCATTTTTTGCTGTGAGCCTAGCCTTTAATGGCTGAGCTATCTCTCTGACCCCATATATTTTTTAACTTGCTCACATTATAAGGTTTTATTAAGAAAAAGGAGCTGATGAAATAAACTTACACAACATCCACTTATATTTTTATAATTTGATTCCCAGATGTAACTGCCCTTTAGAAAGGAAACAAGAGTCTTCACATGCAAATAAAATGTTCTTACATTTTAAGAGTTCACTGTAAGAATGTTGTTTGGATATTTAGAGGAACATAAAATGACTGACATGTTCATAAGGTTAGCTATTATTAATTGTCTATATTATAGAACAGCATATTAGAAACCAATGTAAAATTAGAATTGTATACCACATACTATGTGCCTTTCTGGAAACCACAGTTCACATAGAAGCATAGTGGAAATAGTTCAAATGAGGCTAAGCTAGTTAATGTAATTGTTTATCAGTCATTATTTTTCTTTTGTGTGGATTGAACTCAGGACGTCACACATTAGCCAAGTACTATACTCCCAAGCTACAGGGCCAACCTTTTATTTTCACTTTGAGACACTCTGGCCAAGTTTTTCATGATAACCATGAACTCACTCTGTAGCAAACCTTGAACTTCTTGCCTTAGCCACCAGAGCAGCTGGGATTACAGGTCTATGCCATCAGGCATAGCTTAGTCTTTTATCTTTGCATGGTATGTAATAAAACAAAGTGTTGCACTTGTGTTTCTGTGAAGATTAAATTATATAGTAATATATAAAGTATGGAGGATAGTATCTGCGAGAGGGAAGGTTCTAGACAGATCATAGTTGCCATTACCATTTTATACGCATACAAGAATGTAAGAAAAACATAGAAAGGTCATAGCAAGAAATAGTGAAGTCGTAGCAGGAAGGCAAATTGTGGGTGGGTGAGGGGGCTTCAAGCAGTGAAGTGAAACAAAACTAATATTTCTGAAAGATTCAATGTTCCAGAATCAGCACCAAGGATCAGAAGCTAGATACCACACCTCCAAATAATACACTCAGATCACACATAAAAGATGTGCTACAAAATCAGTAATGGTTGAGTAAAGTCACTTGACAGACATTATCTGCAGAAGAAATCCAGAACTATTTTAGTCCACAGTCCCATAGAATTTATCCCAAGCATTAGCCAATGGCATGCTACCATAAAAACATTCATGTTTTACAACATCATTCATAATTTTCACAAGGCTTATTTAATTTTTAACTAGTCTGACACATACTTGCTACTTTTTGATGAGTTTATTTTTTCTTTCTTACAGTAAACAATATTTTATATTCACATCCTAGACTTATTTTACTTCCTGTACATCTGAGTATAACACACACACACACACACACACACACACACACACACACACAAATGGCCTGTATGAACAGTGAGCTCAAGTGATGAAAGTAGGTGAAGGCTTTTGCTCCTGTTTGATGTCATTATTGCTGACCTGACTTGTACTTGATTCTCGGAAGGGTTCTGAGTTCCCTTGATTGGCTGTATGTATAAATTCTTCAAAAATGTTGATTTTAATCTTTTCCAAAAAGTAATATCTAAAACTCTTAAGAAACTCATAGCTGGAGTTAAAAGTTGGGGAAATGACACTCAGCTGAGATGTCTAGAGCAGCATGCTGTCCCCTGGACTTCCACTGTAGCACCACTCTGCTCACCTTTATCAGACCTGCTTATCTGGAACCCTGCATGTTAGATTCCCTTCCTGCACCCATTTTCCCTTCCTGTGGAGTCCTGTGGGGCACTCCTAACTTCTCTGAGTAGCCTGTTGTCTGCCTATACCTTCATTGTCTGGCCATAGTCTTTACCTGCCTCCTCCACCCCTAATCCCCTTCCCAGCATATCTCCAGGGGCACACCCAACTCCTGAGAGACTTGTACCAGCCACTGAGTTCCATTGTTCAGCCCAAGGATACCCATAAGAGGCCTGCTACACCAGGATTATTGAGGTTAGCCATATTCCCAATACCTGCTATAACAGGAGTATACAAGGACAACCAGAGGGCTAAAGACCCTGGAAGGAATACAATCAACAAAAGCCAGAGCCATATGACACCTTTAGAGCACAGCTATCTTATTATAGAAAGCCCTGGATATCCTAAGAAATCACAGCACAAAAAAAATGACCTTAAATCCAATTTTTTAAAGATGTTAGAGGCTTTTAAAGAGGAAATGAATAAATCCCTTAAAGAAACACAGGAAAATACAATCAAAAAGGCAGAGGCCCTTTTTTACATAATTTATTATTTTATTTATTTATGTCTCAACTGATGCATTCCTCTCCCCTTTGCCTCTGAGAGGTTATTTCCTCTCCTACCTCCTCTCATCCCCCATCTACCTTCTCTGAGGCATCAAGTCTCTATAAGATTAGGTGTATCCTCTCCCACTGAGTCCAAACAAGGCAGTCCTCTCCTACATATGTGCCAGGGCCTTGGACCAGACCATGTATGCTCTTTGGTTGGTGGCTTAGTCTCTGGGAGCTCCCAGAGGCCTTTAAACAGGAAATAAATAAATCCCTCAAAGAAATACAGGAAAATACAATGAAACAGGTGAAGGAAATCAATAAAACTGTTCAAGACCTGAAAATAGAAATGGAAGCAATAAAGAAATCACAAACTGAGGGAATACTGAGAACAGGAACAAACAATGCAAGCATCACCAACAGAATACAGGAGATGGAAGAAGAATCTCAAGTGTAGAAGATAGAATATAAGAAATTGATACATCAGTCAAAGAAAATGTTAAATTTAAAAGAATTCCTGGCACAAAACATCCAGGACATCTGGGCTAACATGAAAAAAACCTAACCTAAGAATAGTAGGATAGAGGAGGTGAAGAGTCCCAGCTTCAAGGACAAAAATATTCTCAACAAAATCATAGAAGAAAACTTCCCAACCCAAAGAAAGAGATGCCCATAAACATAGAAGTTTACAGAACACCAATTAGAATTGTCCAGAAAAGAAAATCCTCCCATCACATAATAATCAAAAACATTAAATCTATTAGAAACAAAGACAAAATCAAATTAAAACACATCTATCCACAAATCAACCCTACAGAAAATACTAGAATGAAAACTCCAACCCTAGGAGGTATTTTACTCAAGAAAACACAGAAAATAAGTAATTCCCTACCAGCAAGAAGAAACAAGGGAAGCACACACACAGAGACACAACACACGCACACATACATACACACAAAAGCACATATTAACACTACTAACATCAAAGTAACAGGAACTAACATTCACTGGTCATTGATATCTCTCAACAATAATAGACTCAATTTATCAATAAAAAGACACAGGGTAACAGAATGTATGTGAAAACAGGATTCATCATTCTGCTACATACAAGAAATTCACCTCAGCCATAAAGAAAGACATTACCTCAGAGTAAAGGACTGGAAAAGAGTTTTCCAAGTAAACAGACCCAAGAAACAAGCTGGAGATTGTATTCAAATAACTAATAAAATAGATTTTTAACCAAAATTAATCAAAAGAGACAAAGAAGAATGCTTCATACTCATTAAATGGAAAAAGATCTATCAAGATGAGCATTTGTACCCCAAGTGCAAGGCACCCACATTTGTAAAAGAAAACATTGCTAAAGCTTAACTCACATATCAAAGCCCACACAATAATAGTGGGGGACTTCAACATCCCACTCTCACCAATCGACAGGTCATCTAGATAAAAACTAAACAGAGAAGGACATGCATGGTATGTACTCATGATAAGTGGACATTAGCCAAAATGTACAGAATAGCCATTATATACCCCACAGACCCTAAGAAGCTAAACAAGAAGGAAGGCCCAAGTGAGGATGCTTAAATTTCATTTAGAAGGCAGTACAAAATCATCATGGGATGAAGAGGGAGGGAGGGACCTGAGAGGGAGGTGGGGAGAGGGGCAAAGGAGGCAGGATCAGGTATTGTGAAAGGGAGACAGGAGAGAGGACCATAGGGTAAGGAGAATGAATTGAAATATGCTGCTGCTATGGGTGGGGAGTGGGGGTGGGGCAACCTCTAGAAGGTCCCAGCGACCTGGGATGGGAGTGGCTCCCAGGACTCAATGTGGATGACCTTAGCCAAAATCCCCAACAGTGGGTATATGGAACCTGAAGAGACCACCTCCATATTTTAGACAAGACCCCAGTGGAGGAAGGTGGACAGAAGAGGGAACTGTGAAGGTGGGAGAGAAAGTACTATGGGGAAATGGGTGTTGAGAGAAGATTGGGAATTAGAATGGAAATTGCCTATGGGAGGGCTTCTCTGGTGACTAGCTTCAGGCCTTGGACAAAAGAGGATAACAGCAAGTCCATGGTGCTTACACTAACTTAGATTCCTACCATAAAGAGATTGAAGTGGCTACCTCCTGTACCCAGGCAGGACTTCCATAGGAGGGAGAGAGACATCAACTCACCCACAAAACCTTCAACCAAATTTGTCTTGCCTACAAAATTTGCAGAGATAAAGGTGGAGCAGAGACTGAGGGAACAGCCATACAATGGCTGCCCAAACTTGAGACACATTGCAAGTGATAGAACTAACCCCTGACACTATTAATGATTCTCTGCTATGCTTGCAGGCAGGAACCTAACATAACTATCTCCTAAGAGGCTTCATCCAGCAATGGATGGAAGCAGATGCAGAGACCCACAGCCAAACTTCAGGCAGAGTCCAGGGAGTCTTGTAGAAGAGTAGGAGATAGGATTGAGCAAGTCAGTGGGGACAAGGAGACCACAAGAAGACCTACAGAGTCAACTAATCTGGGGTCCTGGGGCTCATAGAGCCTGGGCTACTAACTAGGAAACATGCAGGAGCTGGACCTATGCCCCACACATACTTCTAGCAAATGTGTAGCTTGAGCTTCATGTGGGTCCCCTAACAAGTGAAGTGAGGGCTATCTTCTTATCTATTCTCTGCCATTGGATCCCTTCCCTCCTGCTGGGACTGCCTAGTTGGATCTCAATGGGAGAGGATGTGCCTAGATCTGCTGGGACCAGGTGGGGGATGGTACCCAAGGGGACTCCTCTTCTCTGAGGAAAAGGGGAGGGGGCAACTGGAGGATAGATTTGTAAGGGTTGGACTGGGAAGAGAGGAGAGAGGGGGCTGTGATTCAGATGTAAAGTGAATAAATAAATAAATATTCAAAAAGAGGAAAACAAAGGAACCATATATAATGTCAACTCCATTTCGTATACATGCATAATCACTAATTTTTACTTCCTTTCTGGGAAAAATAACTGAGGACCTTTAAAATTGCCACTTTTCATACTTTCTCTTAGAACTAATTAAATTTTTATATGTACGTTTGAAACCTGACATTACTATAAAGGAAACATTTGCCTTTGTTAACTGTTAAAATCAGTAAAAAGTCTGTTATGCTACATAGAAAGCTTTCTGAGTTTCAAAGATAACAAACAAGAACAAATGTACAGTAGAAAATTATCATGGCTATGAAATTATGATAGTCACTAAGGCAGAAATCTAAATGAAGTATTTACATGAACCATGGCAGTAATTCCCAAAGCCTATTCTGTGTGCTAAGTGTATCAAGAGTCCAAATCTGCTTTGTCAAAGCATCAGCTCATGAGTATGTTGCTACAAATGTACAGAGTTATGACATGTAGCCACAAGAGTACCAACACATCAAATTTAAAAGATGGCAGAGCCATTGTAACCTACATCAAAAGCATAAACATTGGTAGAGACAGCTTCTGTTTGGGATAATAAAGAGTTCAAATACAGAAGTCTGAATGCTAACTTGCACCACTGACACTCATCTACTAATTCAACAGTTACATTTGAATTACTATGATATACTCTGCACTATCAAAGGCTATAGCTCAATCCCAAAGAACATATACATGATTCGTCCCTTCAGAGAATGCACATTCTAGCAGGAACTTAGAGAACATACAAAGTGAACCTCATAGTAGGTGAAACAGTGATCTACAGAAGGTAGAAAATTTAAATGAAACCAGATTATATGTACTTCTAGAGAGTGACTGTATGTGAAGGTGGTGGGGGAGAAGGAGCAAGCAGATACAATTTTGAAAAGAAAACATAGTTCAAAGGTCTTAGTGAATAAAGGTCTTGAAGATAAGAAGAACATTTATAATATTATATGACATATATTATAATGTCATTTGTAATACATATATATATGCTTATATTTACATAAAATATATAATACATTTTTGAGTGGACTAGAGTTCCAAGATAGTAAGCCAAGAACTACAGGGAATGGGAGAACAATGCAAAACTATGGATCATGTCTGGGAAAAGCATACTGTCTGGTTTATGGGAGGCATGCATAACTCAACATTCACAAAGGGCCTTGTATTTACTTCTTGGTTTCTTTGAAGTGTTAATTTTCATGTTTTCCATGATATTTTAATTGTCTCACTATATCTCCCGCTAAAGTGTGAGCATCTTATATGAAGAAATATTAGATTCTGTATTTCTAACATTGAACAATACCTCACAGAGTAATAAACTAATAAATACAAGTAAACTTAAAGAGTAATACTGAAGAGTACAACATCTTAATGACTTTCAAGTTATACATTTTCCTGGGAGTTTGATGACAAAACAAAAACAAATGAAGTCAGAAATTGTCAATGCACACTTCAAAGAGCAAAGTGCACTTTGGTTTAGCACCAATAGTGTCCTAGGATGAGAATCAGAAAGAAATTTACTACTTCAATACCACAGTGTTGGAAAATATCTTGTTTTTCAATGGGGAAGGGCAATCTGAGGAGACTGCCATATTTATAAGACATAACACTGAACAACTCATGGTAATGATATTATATTTATCAAAGAAAGCTACATTGAAGCCTGATGAACAGAGACCCCTTGAGTGTAACTTACTAGAATCCAGCTTTCTTAAACATCTTCATCATTAAAGTTTCCAGGTAATCACTCCTACATGGTCTATATTCTTTGGTACTTTACAATCAGTGATGCTACAGAAAAAGCCTACAAACAAAGTATATTCAAAAGTTTAATCTCTAAATTCCCAATGACAGGCACTTGGGTCGGTAAATCTGATAAAGTCATTCCTTAGTACACTAAAACATTGAGGGAGGAAAAAGCCTTGTCAAGTGCCTTTTGACTATTATCATTATTTTATTTGGTTATTATCTGGTCAGTGTGCAGATTTATATTCTGGACCCTTCTGAGCTTGAATATAAAAATTCTTCCTGCCAATTTTGCCGATTTTCTATTTACCAGCCATTGATTTTTCTAGTGCATTTCTAAATGGAGCTTGAAATTAACATGCCTTTTCCTTTTATTCACTTTCCTCTCTCCTGGCAGCATCAATATCCAGTCCAAGGAGTGGACCTGATTTGTGGCTAGAAGATGACTGCTCCCGTTGAAACCACCCTGTCTTGGCATTCATAGCAAGGTTATTGAATATAAGATTTTCCTGATGAGGAAAGAAAAACATGTTCCACCCCATTTCTCTGCCCATGATTCCAGGCACATTCTAAGTTTTAAGGGGAGATGTTTCTAAAAAAAAATTAAAGCATAACTTTAAAGATCTATAGACAGACATGATGAAGACTGGGAAAGAACCATTTTAGATACGGTCTCCTTACTTCCAATGTGGTCTCTGTCTCCTGGTCCCAAGATATACTTCTACCTTTCTCATTCCTGAAACTAGAGCACATTCTCACCATCCCCAGATAGGAAAAGTTTTCATTTTATTGAAAATAGATATTTTTCATATAATATATTCTGATTATGGTTTGCCCTCCCCCAATTCTTTCCATAAATTTTCTATTTCTCCAGAAAAGTTTTTGAACTGGAAGTATAAAGAAATGACATTCATGTGTACATATTTAGGTCCAGATAACAGGAAAATATTAGATGTAATCTTAAATATATCAATAAATCCTTTGTTGATAAAATATCCAAGTATATAGGGGAAACTATATATAGTATAAGTCTTATAAGGCTTCCATAAACAAAGCAGAGAATCATTAGATAATCAATTATTTTTAGTTGCCACAATCAAGCCTAACATCCTTTGTAAGAAATATCCATTGGCTGTTTCTTCAGGAATATTATATACTTGTCTACATCTTCATTGTGCCTAGACATGTGATTAGTACTCACTAATATAAGAATAGGAAAATGATACATTTTGCTGTCTATGAATTTTCAGAGCTATCAAGGAATTCCTTACTCTGATCCTCTTCTCCCCTCTCAAGTGAAAATATCAGTCAATAGCTCATTCAAGGCCTGTTCCTTTATGGTATCAGTTCCAGAGTAAAGAGGATATGGAGCAGATTTATAGAGAACCTTAAAATAATCCTAATACAAATGGGAAATCAGGATAAGAATCTGTCTCAGTGATAGAGTACTTACCTATCATGTGTAAAGTCCTGGGTTCAATTTCCATTTAAAAAAATACCCAATAGTTTTATGTCAATAAGAAGATAATAAATATCCATATTGGTCTCTTTCTTCATTGTCATGATAAAATACCTGATAAGAACTAAATTATAGAAGAAAGGATTCATGCTGAATCCCATATTAAGCGGGGAGAGTGAATTCTTCATAGCAGAGAAGTCAGGACATCAGGAGCTTGTTATAGTGAAGTCTTCACATCAGGGAGCAGAGGATACGCAACATGGACACTTAAGGTGTTTTTCTTCTCCACTTTTTATTCAATCCAATGTCTCAACCCTTGGTAAATTGATGGCCACATTCAAGGTTAATCTATTTTTTGTTATTTTTTTCTGAAAATTCCCTCTCATAGATATGCTCCCAAGGTCTAATGTCCTAGGTTTTCTGAATCCAATCAAATTGAGATTAATCACCACACCTTCTATGAGGCAAAACACTGTTTATGTTTGAAGAACTTCAATAGACAGAATATATATAACTCCTAAATTCATATGTTGAAATACCAACCTCCATTGTGATGGTATTTGAACCTGACATTTTTAGAGGAAATGGTAATTAGATAGTGAGAGTAGAAACCTCATAAATAGGACAAATACACTTATGAAAAAAAGGACCCAAAATAATTATCTTGTATTCTTTTTCTATGACCCAGAAAAGAGCTCTAATATGATTTCAGATTTGAATTCTTAGAATTATTAGGAATGTATTCACATTGCTTTTTAAGTGAACAAATCAAATGCTATGTTGTTTTATATATAAAATGCATATTTTGAATATGCATATATGTATGTATATATGTATGTATATACATGTTTATGATTTGATTTGCAAATGGATTATGTTTTGATAGGCACATACTAAATTAAAAACATTCTAAGCAAATAATGTGCTTGATCTACTAGGTACACAAAATATCATAACTTAGTCAAGCCTACATTAAATATGCTTAAAATACTTACATTTGCCTATAATTACACACAATCAAAAGCCATACTGGTAACAAATTATTAGACGCCTTATAGAATTTGTTGAATATCCACATACAAATGTTGCTGGTAACATGGATACTTAAATATATCGGGTATTTACCTTTGTCATCATATGGCTGTTTGTAAGCTAAAGCATGCTGTTACTTTCCAACATTGCAAATAAGGAACAGATGGCTCTTACTAGCCAAGAAAAATAAGCTCAAAGATAGGTTTCTATTCTGCATATCACCTTTGCATTATCAAAAAGTTGAAAAAAATCATAAGAAAAAATCATAAGTTGGAGACTACTCATATATATATATATATATATATATATATATATATATATAACATATATATGGTGTGTATACATACATATACATATAAATTTATTTTTACTTTGAAGTTGCTTTTATATTGCTTTACTGTCTCTGGTTGCTTGCATATGAATTCTCCCATCTGTTGGTTTTGTGGAGTAGTTTTCTTAGTGTTGAAGTTTCTCATATGTCTTACAATTTTAATGTAAGAATTCATTGTCTTTGAATATGTGAGCATACTTCCTGTAGAAGCTTTGAATAGGACATGGGTTATAAGAGTCTCCTTGGAAGTTGTTTTCAGAGATGCCTCTGTCTCAGTTCTTATACTCACTAGTTCCAGACTAGTATTTATATCTCTTTATTGACTTTATTGTTGCATAGTTCAAGGGTAGGTTAAGTAGTAAATTATCTTTAGTACTGCAATACAACCAGTGGAGACTTTTTAGAAGCCATTCAATTTCTGGTTGTGGACTTCATATAAGGAACTACAGTATAGTGCCTTGCCCTTAACCAAACTTATGGTCTTGACAAAGTCCTAAGGCACAGTTACCATGCAGCTGATGAAACTAAAGTTCTAGAGATCTACTCCGGTGGGCTTTTTCTGTGACTCTAGACATGTCCTCACTTTAATAAAATTGAAAGCTTGGTTTAGTAAAGGAAAATTTTGAAATTATTTAAGTTGTAGTTGCCAGAAAGCTTGAATATATTCATGTTTATAACCTGTAGTAAATTAGATTTCAATACCCTAAAGATGTATATTTGGAGTCCAGGTCCTTCACACTTTGTGAAGCTTTAATGGTCACCTACAACTGTAGCTTACTACTTTTATTACCGACATCCTACCATTTGTAGTGATAGAGTTTATCCTTTCTGCTTTATCTATCATCTAGGCGAGAAGTACATATAGCTTATGTAGAACTTCCTGACATCAGGCAAAGTTTAGCAATGACCTAAACACATACCATGAATTCTTTAAAAGCTGAATGTTCTGCAAGGAAAACAAACGAAACCATGACCTTTTACCTTAAGGAATTTCTTATCTAGTTGAAATTAGAAAACTGACCACCACAGAATATTTTTAAATAACTTAAAACATACAATACTATCATATCAAAATGTTAGTTGTCAGGAATCAAGAAGTTCTGATTATGATCTGCATTAAAAAGGAGAGAAGAAATGTTGTCCATCAAGACTTCATCAACATCTAAGATGCTTATGTTTATATTCTAATCACCTCTGTGTGTCTCCTTCAGAATTCTTCCAAGGCCTTTAGGAATTTGTTATTTACACAGATTCCTTTCTTACTCAGTAGACTTCAAAATTAGGCACATTTCAACTAGTAAAACTCACTCAGAAAAATAGGGGCAATGATCAAATATTTTTTCTTAAATAATATAAAGGTTATAGTAAACCACCTCACTCATGGCAAAGATAAATAATATCAAACATCAAAAATATTTAAATGTCAATAAGACTATCCTTCTATTTTGTAGATGGTCAAATTGAGGATATAAAAGATTAAGCTTGGATACCTGGTTGTAAACTTCTACCTTTATGCCCCAAGCTTATGAGAGTTGAAAATATCCCATTTGGATAAATGGAAATGCTGACTGTAGCTTATTTTTTTTATAAGTGAAAATATTTGAAAAGGCAGCTTCATTATAAAAGAAAATTTTCTTTAGTAGAAAACTGAAGTATAGTATGTTTCTAAGCAAACACTATCTTTGACAAATTAGTCCAGCCTATTCAAATTATTAAGAATAGACTGCCTCTTTCAGTGAATCTTTTAAAATTCTAAAACATCTTCAACCACATTTGTTTCTATTATGAATTTTTAGGAATTTATGTGTATACTTAATTTGATTTTTTTCTCCATGTTTAAAAAATGTGAAAATGTCTTCCAAACTCTTAAGAGAGGTTAAGAAAGTGGTTAGAAATATAATTGGGTTACTTTTACACTTAGACAAAATTATTTTGATAGAGAATTATGGACTCTGGACTGCTTTCACATATGTAGAGATAGATAGATAGATAGATAGATAGATAGATAGATAGATAGATAGATAGATACATAGATAGATAGATACATAGATAGATAGATAGATACATAGATAGATAGATAGATAGATACATAGATAGATAGATACATAGATAGATAAAGTGCTCCATAAGGCTGGATATAAAATTAACTCAAACAAATTAGTAGCCTTCTTCTACTCAAAGGATAAGCAGACCGAGAAAGAAATACAGGAAAGGATACACATCACAATAGTCACAAATAATATAAAATACCTTGATGTGAATCTAACCAAGCAAGTGAAAGTCCCTGAAGAAAGAAATTGAGATCTCAGAAAGGCCTCCCAATGCTCATGGACTGGCAGGATCAATATAGTAAAAATAGCCATCTTGCCGAAAGCAATCTACAGATTCAATGCAATCCCCATCAAAATTCTAACTCAATTCTTCATAGAGTTAGAAAGAACAATCTGAAAATTCATTTGGAATAACAAAAAACCCAGGATAGCTAAAACCATTCTCAACAATAAAAGAACTTCTGGAGGAATCACCATTCCTGACCTCAAGCTGTACTACAGAGCAATAGTGATAAAAACTGCATGGTACTGGTACAGAGACAGGCAAGTAGATCAATGGAATAGAACTGAAGACCCAGAAATGAACCCACACAGATATGGTCACTTGGTCTTTAACAGAGGAGCTAAAACCATCTAGTGGAAAAAAAGCATTTTCAACAAAGGGTGCTGGTTGAACTGGAGGTCAGCATGTAGAATGAAAATCGATACATTGTTATCTCCTTGTAAAAACTTCAAGTCCAGGTGGATCAAGGACCACCACATAAAACTGAAACTAATAGAAGAGAAAGTGGGCAGTAGCCTCGAACACATGGGTACAGGGGGAAAATTTATGAATAGAACACAAATGGCTTATGCTATAAGATCAAGAATTGGCAAATTGGACCTCATAAAATTAAAAAGTTTCTGAAAGGCAAGGGACACTGTCAATAGGACAAAACAGCAACCAACAGATTGGGAAAAGATCTTTACCAATCTTACATCCCATAGAGGATTAATATCCAATATATACAAAGATATCAAGAAGTTAGATTCCAGAGAATCAAATAACCCTATTAAAAATGGGGTATAGAGCTTAAAAAAAGGATTCTTAACTGAGGAATATTGAATGGCCAAGAAGCACCTAAAGAAATGTTCAACATCCTTAGTCATTAGAAAAATGCAAATCGAAACAACCCTGAGATTCCAACTCACACCAGTCAGAATGGCTAAGATCAAAACCTCAGATGACAGCAGATGCTGGCAAGGATGTGGAGAAAGAGGACCAATACTCCATTTTTGGTGGGATTGCAAGCTGGTACAACCACTCTGGAAATCAGTCTGGTGGTTCCTCAGAAAATTGGACACAGTATTAACTGAGGACCCAGCTATCCCACTCCTGGGCAAATACCCAGAAGATGCTCCAACATATAACAAGCAGACATGTTCCACTATGTTCTTACTTATAATAGCCAGAAGTTGGAAAGAACCCAGATGCCCTTCAACAGAGGAATGGATACAGAAAATATGATACATTTGCACAATGGAGTATTACTCAGATATTAAAAACAATGACTTCATGAAATTCTTAAGCAAATTGATGGAGCTAGAAAATATCATCCTGAGTGAGGTAACCCAGTCACAAAAGAACACACATGGTATGCACTCACTGATAAGTGGATATTAGCCCCAAATCTTGGAATACCCAAGATACAATTCACAGACCACATGAAGCTCAAGAAGAAGGAAGACCAAAGTGTGGATTCTTTGATCTGTCTCAGAAGGGGAACAAAATACTCACAGGAGGAAATACTGAGACAAAGTGTGGAGAAGAAACTGAAGAAAAGGTGATCCAGAAACTGCAGAGACTGCCCCACCTGGTGATCCATCCCATATACAGTCCCCAAACCCAAACAAATCCACTATTGTGGATGCCAAAAAGTACTTGCTGACAGGAGCCTGATATAGCTGTATCCTGAGAGGCTCTGTCAGTTCCTGACAAACACAGAGGTGGACGCTTGCAGCCAACTATTGGACTGAGCACAAGGTCCCCAATGGAGGAGTTAGAGGAAGGACTGAAGGAGCTGAAGGGGTTTGCAACCTCATAGCAAGAACAACAATATCAACTAACCAGACCCCCTCCCCAGAGCTCCCAGGGACTAAACCACCAACCAAAGAGTACACATGGAGGGACCAATGGCTCCAGCCACATATGTAGCACAGGATGGCCTTGTTGGGCATCAGTGGGAAGAGAGGTACTTGGTCCTGTGAAGGCTCGATGCCCCAGTGTTGGGGAATGCCAGGGCCTGGGGAGGTAGGAGTTGGTTGGTGGGAGGGGAACATGCTCATAGAAGCAGGGGGAGGTACCTGCTTCTATGGGATAGGGAGGTTCAGGGCAGGGAACTGAGAAAGGGGAAAACTTTTGAAATGTAAATAAAGAAAATATCCAATAAAAATGTTTCTAAAAAAGGTGGGGGGGGGGAACAAGGTTTAACAGTTCCATTAAAATCAGTTAGAAATTATATCAAGACAAAATTCATACACAAAATAATTTCCAAAGTATAGCAGATATAATAGGAAGACATTTTTAAAGGTGCTGTAATTTTAAATAACTCTACCAATGTTCATGCTGATATTTCATCCCCTTCATGAGGTAGTCAGAATGTAAGAACTCATTGCAAATGTTCCACTTTGAAGGTGGGGATGTCATCGTCTAATTAAGTTTAAGACCATTATGCTGGTGCCTTAGAACACGAAGTCCTTCATTCTGTGTTATGCCCCATACTGTCTGGGGACTCTACATAGGAAAACAGGCTGTTTCCAGATATGGCTATCTGACTTTGAACTTCTTATCCTTTATAACCATAAGTCAGATATACTTCTTGTCCTTAAACATTATTTATTCTGTGATGTTCTATAGACATATATGACAGAATGTAGATAACCGAGGAAGTATTTGAGAAGACATATTAGAATCTGTAAAAACCATACATCAATATCAGTTGCATAGTGTATGCTGTGGCTTTGACCAATTGCTTAATCCTCCAGACTCTCAGTTCTCAAGTGTAAGCTTATATTATATGCATTGCAAGTATCCATATAAAACAGTGGTGACACAAAGCATGCAGTCAACACATTAGTCATTATTATTGTTCATAGTTAAATATAAGGCCACAATACAAGGCAATTTAGTGACCACTCCATTATATTTCTTCACAAAATAAATAATAATAATTTTATTGCCTTTTTAAAAAAGTAAACTTTAAAGATAATCCTCTTATGGTGTTGTATAGTTGAAATAAGACAATATACATTAAAAACTGTGCATAGTCCAGTACCAGCTCTATTATATGAATTCAATAGTTAATATTTTTATACTGACTACTAAAAAATATTTTTAAGGAAAAGTGTTACTAAAACATATTTATGATAGCATAGTGGCCATAGATAATAACAATGTCTTCACACTTCAAAATGATGAAAAATGTTTGTTTCTAGTATCTCACAAAAAATATGGGAGGTGATGGACATATTAATTATCCTGATTTAATCATTCTACATTATTTAAATAATTCCAAAAATTATACTATGACACTAAATGTATTAAATTATAATCTTTCCATTAATATTAAAACTAAAAATATAAAAAAATGTATTTATAGCTATTTCTTAGAGCTGTGATTGAGAGACACTAAAAATATACAAAAATATTCTCCCATTACACAGACATATAAGGATTTGATTTTTTTAAATCTGTTATATTAATTCTCCAGAACATTACAATGGAGACCAAGGATTTACATTATTCTCTACAACAATTAGTATTTGATACTAAAGGAAGTGAATATTTAAGTAATTTAATCACATATTCAGAAAGAAATCATTAAGAAAACCTTAGAACATCAGTGTTAAGACAGAATGGCAAGAAAACCTCTGACTCCAGGGCATTTCCTGTCTTTGTGAGAAAGATTAGAATCCTTATTTGACTGGAGACTATTTTTAAAACTGAAGATCCATGTAGATTCATTAGCTCTGCAAAGCTGACGTTTGTATTTGGCAAAATAAAATTGATTTGTATAAAAATTAAATAGCTGTATAACTCATAGATGACTATAGTCTCTTCTTCTAGAAAGACTCATTGCAAGAGTACAGTGTCACAGGAGATATTGGATTATGCAAATTTCTACTGCCTCATAAAATAGTACTAATGTTTCTTTGGGGATGAGATAAACAACATGGCAGACAATGTTACAATGGCAGGTGCCACCTTTGGGATAAGCTATCAAGATCATTTTGTCCTATGTAGTGTTGCTGTTTCAAATATCCCTGATAGCAGACTTCAAACAACAGTAAAAGGAAGAAATTAACCTCTTTCTTTAATTCTCTTTATAGCATATATAAGTAAAAGGAAAAGTAATAAAAAGAATAGCTTATTCCAGCAGAAATGTGAGTATGTCTAGGAACACATGAACACAGAATCTCAAAACTTTGCTTAAGGAAACAGTATAACATTCTAGGTTATGTTTCTAATTTTGCAACACAACTGAACTGTTCACTTTTCCAACTGGATTATTCCACTTGTGTCTCAGAGAAGAGAGCAGGATGTTAATGCGCTTATATACCCAGAGTCTTACTAAAATCACTTCCTAACTAGGTCTCCTGGAAATAGTCTCCTAATGGGTCTCAATACCTCTGGGCTTGCTATCTTTAATCCAATTTTTATACTGAAGATGAGTGTGTTTATTATTTTCCATCATTGGTTCCTTGGCTTCCTTTAATGATAAAGATTGAATTCTTTAATGTGGTATAAAAGGCTCTCCATCAGAGGTCACTACTTAACTTCTAGTTTAATCTCTTGTTATTCTCCACAAATATTCTGGTTATACTTTCTAAACGTATTTCATATTAATATCCATGAGTTGGTTCATAGGTTCACTACACTCTCTGCAGCCTTTTATTATTTATTATTTGTCCACTAAAATTATCTTCTATCTGTCCTCCTTTCTTCGATACTTGATCATGGCCAACTCATTAGTCAATATTCAAAGAATGTTTTTAGTTCTCCTGGTCATAAGCTACTTATGACCTCCCATTTCTTATAGGCAAAGAGTAGAGTTTCGTCATCTTTGTCTGCAGGCAGTTTTATATACTGTGTGTGCATTACTAAACTTCTGTCCTCTACCAATGTACCTTGATGTCATTCCCATTATTTGCTATAGCTCTTACATATAAGTTCCAAAGGATAGCTTAAGTAAATATTAATGAGGATATGAAAAATATCTTTCTGCTGAGTAAGTCCAATAGTTAAGATTTGGGGACGGGGAGGAGAGTCAGTGTTAATGATACTGCTTTACTTCTTGCACAACAATCTCATCTTGTCTGTCATCTTCCTCTGGTGAATATTTTCATTCTATAACTCTAAATTAACTTTCTGGCTTGTGGTCCTTAGACTTGAACTCATGGCCTCTTGTATCCTATGTATCATTGAGTTGCAGCTCCACCTCTTCCAATCACATTTGCATACTGGCTTTTAGTTTCAAAGCTACACAGTTTTCAAGCACATCTAAAAGATTTAAGTTCAGCATAAGAGTTTCTACAATTTTCAATGGGCAATGGCTGTAAGGTTTGCTGCGGACAAAGAGATACTATTACATACTAGTTTGATAATGTCAGATGACTACTCAGGAGTGTGGCATGTTTTGTAAAGACAGACCTATGGAGAGATCAAATTTGAAAGTATTTAACACTAGCTAGTTCAAACAAAGTTATAAGTAAGTTTTAAAACAATGCTAATTATTGTTTTAAGTTCAAAGGTGTAAGATATGTAAGACAGATGAATTCCAACTTCATTGGAATTTTATACTTGCCTTGCTTAACAAAACAAAAACCTAAACCACCAAAAGCAGGTGCACTATACATAAAGGTCTCCAGTTACTACGAACACTAACTTTTCTGATAGAGTCAAGTAGTAAATATTTTAGGCTTTATAAATTCTAAATTCTCTGTTTAAATAAAATGTTACTTAGAAAATGAGGTGACATGTCAAATCTGATTCATGAGCCACAGTATACTAGCTGGAGACTATTTTTGACCATGAATCATATTAAGTAAAAATATATTTTACATATAATCAAGTATATGCTAATATACTTAGTCAAGAAAAAGATTTAGCAAAGTAGGAATAAGCTTATGTATAGTGTGCTAAAATACCTTTCATTTTCTCCCATTCAGTTGTTTTAAAGTGCTGTATGTGAACCTACTAAATTGATTATATAGCTCACTAAGGAGTTGTGACTGTAACGTTGTAAAACTCTGTTCCCATGGAGTTTATTCATTTACACATCCTCTGAATCAGAAGGCAAAAGTAACCTTTTATTTGCATAGCTAACATTTGAATCGTCTTTCATTCATTCATCCATCCATTCATTCAACTGTCCCTGAAAATACAGCATTATATATAATAAGAGAAACTGTTCATACAATGACTTGCTAGTACATGTTCTAAATCCAACACAGTGAACATTTAAAAGGTAATCCAAATATTCCACCCTCAATATTATTGGTTTGCATTTTTCTTCTACTTGAAGAAGTTACTCTGTCACATTCCTCCTCCATTTCTGTATTAGGATATGTTCTAGAAACATGGTGATGCTCCTTGAAGTTTTTCAGAGCTCAGGAGCAAGCAAAGAACATGAGACTTAGTAATTCTTTCTAAATGAGGAATATCTTTAGCCTGAGGGATCTCTTTCTTTATACTTGGCCTCTGAAGTTAATTGATCAATCTATAAAACTGAAAGAAAAAGAAAGCACAACATGTGAATCCTAAAGTTCTTTATAACATAGCCTGGAGGCTAAATGAAATTCAGTTAACTGGACAACATGCAGAATTTAAGAAAAGTAACTCATTGCTTGGCTTGCATCCCCTCAACCTCATGACAAAAGTTTCAATCGATAGCTCCACACCAAATTTTTCTTAAGTGTATAAGATATTAGGACCCCAAAAGTTAAAAATGGTCATATACTTCACATGACGAATGACTTCATATTAAACAAGCACCCAGTGAAAATGATCACTTTCACATTCATAGTTAAAATTAGTTGAAGTTATTAAACTCAAAATATGAACTATGTATGCCATAGTGGAAATTAACTTCTAAGAGATCAAAAGATATCTAAGGGATACTCTAAATCATTTTGGTCATAAATTCAATTATGTCTTATCTCCCCCAAACTGTTTGTGATTAGTGGATCTAGGTAGTAAAAGACAACTGTTGTTTATAAGCTGGAGAAGTGCTTTGTGAATTAACAAATGTGCCCCTAACTTTTGTTGACAGTTAATCTATTCCAGACATAAAATAATTTTGCAGAGCATAAGATTACTGCAGCCTGAGAAGAATTTCTTAACTTATTCTCAGGATTTAGTTCTGTAATCCATAGCTGGATGTTTTTGTGGTAGAAAGTAATAAAAAGAGAATTGAGAACTAGCTTCTACCTTATGCAGAAGATAGAGCAGTGAAACATCTCATTCTCTAGGACAGTATAATAAATGGGAATGAGTATCTCCCTCTTCAACCTTCTCCCTAAAGAAAATTCTTTCTACATGATCAAATGATCATTTATCAATGCTATAGATGAGGTGCCTTTGTGTTCTCAGTAGAAAGGAGTTTGCAGAGATAACTGGGTGGCAATGATCTGAGTTGGTATCATTTGTTTACACATTTATATTCCCCTTGACTGTACTGTTAAAGTTTCAGTTGAAGTGGAGAGCATGCCAATTTCTATTTGGTTCTTACCCACAGCTACCTTCACATATCCACCTCTTCCACATCAAGGCTATTGTTTCTCTAGCTCATTTTCTTGTTCATTTGTCAATTGGTTTAGAATGCACGCAAGGAAGAAAAATACTGTGGTACTTATTAGGCAATAAAGAGTTCAAACATTTTCCTAACGAGTCTTTCTGTTTCTACTAACATTGACAGCTATCCATTCCTCTACATTGTTCCTGGAATAATTTTCTGAACATAGAGTTTTGGTTCTGTCTCTCTCAACATATTAAGCTAGATTCACTAATTTCTTTTACACTTATTTTCAAAAAGTAACTTGGAAAATATAGAGAAATGATTCTGGTAATTTCATTCATTTGTTAGGGTGTGAAAAAAAATGTCATACACTATATACCTGCTTAAGTAGAAAATTATTTTTTTAAGCTCCAGATAAAAGGAAGTCTGTGGCAAAGATATTAGAATTGTTTCTTTTAAGAGTGTCTCTCCTTATTTTGTGGATCATTCCTGTATCTTTGTGTGGTCTCTGTCTACATCATAGTCTATTCTAATAGCATTTGAATTATCACACCTTTATTTATAGCTAAGTACACAGGTGTGTAAACACATGAGGTCATTTGGTTCGAAATCTACTTTATTGGCTTAATTTTACCTTAATCACCTCTAAAATTTCCATCTCCAAACAATTCTAAACATCTAGATAGTTAGGATTTCTACATTCAAATTCTAGAGCACAATATTGTTAATAATAGTAACTGATGACTTCTCCAGGGCAAGTAGTTCATTGTAAAACTAACTTGTATTCAGCAGATGTTGTTGTCTTCTCAGAGAGGCTTACTGCTGAATAAATTCACCCTTTCCAGTTCTTTCTGAACTCTGGCTGTCTGGTTCAACTCAGCAGTTCTGGTTCAAAATTCCTCTCCAAGCTGACTAACTCAAATTGGCTTCTGTATGAATTGTTCTGCTTTATAAAACTGCCTCTGATTTCTGAGAACTGAACTGTACTTGGCTGTACTGACTGCATGAACTGAACTCAACTGCATTCAAATAAACTGGACCAAACTACACTCAACTGAATTCAACTGAATTCTACTGCTTTGCCTAAACTGCACTCACTGAATTGTCTTCTATTCCTGACTCACTCTGTGATGACTTGGGCATATCTTATCTCTGACTCATTCTGTCAAATCTTGCTCTGATTTATCACATTGTCTGTCTCTCAATTAGACATCACTTTCAAACATAGCTGCTTCCTTCTACAAACCAACTTTACTTTCATTGTTTCAGAGTAAAGGTTTGCACCAAAGGTTTGTTGCTATTCCAGCCAGATCACATATGACTCGAAGGTCTTTGGATGGGATCATTTGCCAGAGTAGCCATGTTGCTGGATTAAAATTACTCTACAGCTCACAAATTGTTACTCAATAATATACCCAGTATCAGATTCACTTCCTTTACTTTATTTTGTTTTATGCTTATAAATTTTTACCTGCATTTATGTTTGTACATCTCATGTGTGTCATTTGCCTGTGGAGGCAGTGAGTTGTGAAGCCACTATCTGGGTACTGAAAACAAAACCTGAGCCTTTTGTAAGGGTAACAAATGCTCTTAACTAGTGAACCATCTCTCCAGCCCCAAATTCACTTCTTTAATGTGAATTAAAAGACCTCTCTATTAAGTATATCTCAGCCTTTCCAGATAGGTCTTTCACATGTTTTCTACATTTCAGCATCAAAACATTGTGCCTTGACATTTCAACAAATTGCTGTTCATTCTTTAAACCCAAATTTGTTTTCTCTTGAGTATGTATTTTCCTGGCACATATGTTTTCCCTTTATAACATATATAACTTATCATGTTCTGTGCATGTATGAAAGATAAAATGTATTTGTATACATGTGTTTGTGTGTTTATTAAAATAATTTCAAGACTACTTATTTTATGACCTGGGTGTTCACATATGCCTGGCAAATATGGACATGCAACAAATGTTTGTTAATAAATTGATGGATATCTGATTTTTTAATAGAATTCTTAGAGATCACCTTTAGCTTTATAAGACAAAATCCTAATAAAATATATATAAAAGAATTCTGTAAACCATTTTTGGGAACACTTTCACTTAGAATCCTTGACAAATAAGCCTCTGACATTATTTGTACTTACATTTGGTAAAGAAGGAGATTCTAGTAATTTTCATAAGCCATTTAAAGTGGTTTAGGCATCTAGGTTATATGGCTAAGAATAAAATTCTGGAAGGAGAGATAAAAATACTAGGGAGAAGTCAATGCCAGGTTTTGCAAAGCCACCATTAGATGCCAAGAAAGCCAAAATGTAGGGAAGGGGATAAAAAAGGAGGGAGGGTTACAGTTTGGGTAGAAGGGGAAAAGTATTTAGAAAGACCACAGGGTATCTTGAGTGATTAAATGGAACACTCATTAGTAACTGTTTCACCTTTTTCTGATCCCATATTCCAATTTAACAAACTTCTTCCTACTCCATAGGTGTGATTATTAACTAAGACCTATTTTCATTTGATACTAGACATGGAAGTCAGGATCTCATACATACTCCCACTGAGCTACATCTGTATCCCCAATATGATCTTTTTAAAATTTTCTAGTCATGATGTTTTATATATGTTTCATGAAAGCAAGGATAATGTATGCCAACTATATCTCCAGTTCAGTTACAAATAAAAAATGGCTTATTTTGTTTAAAATTTTGAAAAAGCATCATGTGATATATAAAAAAAAAGGTATATATAGAGAAAAAGTAAATGGAAAAACAGGAAAAAATGTCAAGCAAGCTAAGAAAAACAATAAAGCGTTCCTTCCCATCATATTAAGAAGATTGCTACCATATAGTTCAGTGCTTCTCTACTTTCCTACTTCTATGACCCTTTAATCTAGTTCTTCAAATTTTGGTGACCACCAACCATAAAGATATTTTATTGCTACTTCATAACAGTACTTCTGTTACTGTTATGAATGATAATGCAAATATCTAATATGCAACCACCAGAGGAGTAAAGACCCATAGGTTGAGAACCACTGATCTAGTTTGTAATAGATTGACCAGTATCCCTCCAGTCCTTAGAATATTGACACTAGAGTTAGAATTTTTAGAACAGTTTTATATCAATATAATATTTATGACATTGGTTTCTTATAAGCACCCTTTTCCATGGTTCCGTTTTCTTTAGATAAGATGTTAGGGGCTAAGATAATTTAACACTGAAAACGTTAAGGTACCCAGGCTACCTGGGTAGAAAACAATCAGCAAAGCATTCCAATGGTTTTTCTCATTCATGCCTGGCACCTGTGAGAAGCTCGTTGCCTCCCTGAGAAAGCATTTTTCCACTATGCTGCTTGTTACCAAAGCTTAAGTCTAGCTCCAGAAGACACAGTCACAGCTACAACAGTTTGCAACAACTGACTGCAGATATGGTGCCAACATATGTTTTGATGAACTCCAGATTCTCTTGAAAACCACTGTCACTCAGGAAAGAGGGCAAGCAATGAAATGAAGTACAGAGGGCCTAGGAAAAATGAAAGCAAATGTCTATGATGTGCCATAGAGGAGAAATTGGAGGAGTAGTGGAAAGATGCCCAGCTTTAACTCTCAAATATCCTCAACACTCTAGGCTCAATATCTGTAACATTAGCTAACCACTGTAGAGCTAGAAAATTCCATAATCTAAAGACCACCATAGAACTGTAACACCAGCATGTACTGCACTGCTAGGTAGTTATTGCTGTTGTCTGCTACTGCTCCAGTGCTACTGGAAGTGAAGGATGAAAAAAGCTACTAATTGTTAGAGCTACTGGTGGTTAAAGGCAGAGCATTATGCCTCCAACCTGAGAACCTAGAGACTTGAACAGGGATTGAAGAATAAGCCTTCTGAGCTGATAAGTCCAGCACATAGGCCTTGGGTATTCAAGGACCAAGACTATCATAACTGTGAAAACATCTCTGAGTTGACTCAGAATTACTATACAGGTATGTTGTGGATGACCTCAGCCTTATATTTTGATCCTAGTTCCCAGTGGATAGCCCCAGCCTTGTATTTTGATCCTAGTTTCACTTTCCTGGGAGGGGCTGCAGAGGGGGATTGAATCTGTACACAGATGACATCTTGGAATCCTTCTGTCCAATTAAAACCTGTAAAATAAAGGCTAGAGCCAGAGATTGGGCAGTAGAAGGGGAGGTGGAGAAAAGGGCTTAGAGGAGGAGAGAGTGAGAGGAATTCGATATAAAAGGAGAAGCAGAAGGAGAAGCAGAGTTAGAAGCAAAAGGAAGTTGAAGCAGAAGGAAGCCAGTGGTAGAAGGAAGCCGACAACAGAGGAGACAGAGCCAGAAGGAAGGACAAGCACACAGCCTGGATAAACCGCAAGTTATAAGGGATCTCAGCCCAGGATTAGAGTACTGTAGTGGTAAACCTGCCCGATCTAGGTATGCAATTTGTACCATAATTATTGAGTTGTGTATTCCTTTACAGGTCTCATTCGGGTAGGAGATTTACTGAGACAAATTTGGTGGTTTAAATAATTTCCTCTACACAGGTAGAGCCAAATGATCCCATGTTTTAACACTATCTACTGCATGTTGAGATATAGGCAAGTGGTAGAGTTGTTCGCTGTGACCTATTTGGTTATATTTGTTAGTGAATTATAGGACAAAGTTTGCCCTTTTCCAGCCCCTGTCTCGGATAAATGGGTCAATGTATCTGGCTAAGTTAGTGACAGTCTTTGGTCCTGACAGCCTGAGTTAATCAATCTACTTAATTTATTGATCAAACCAGCAGTAAAAGAAAATTCTCCATTAAATAGGTTTATCATCTAGAATTATAGAGCTAAATGTATTTTTAGAATCTGAAATTCAGTTATCACATGACACACTGTCTGTCTTAGAAACAGCTTGCAAAGAGAAAAAAATCGAAAGATTAAAAAAGACTCTGTGGCTTTAAGTAATGAACAAGAGGTAAGACTGTAAAACTGAGCTGTATTCTGCCAGTCTACTTCACGGAAATTGCAATGCAAGCAATATTACCTCCCAAGTAGTTTTAGGCTGATGCCTGAAGTTACAGTCATTAAGCTGTATTACATATGTTGTGCTGAGCAGGCGTATGATAGGCTATGATTTTCTAAGGTCCATTATGTTCATTATAGAAAAGACGGCTACCTTCTATACCAGTTAGAATAAATCCCTTCCAATCCAGACCAAATAATGACTCTACCTCCAAATTACAGCTTCATAATACTGGTCCATGAGAATTGCAACACCTAACATTAATTAGGATTTAGGGATAACATCTACTTTAACACATTTTTCACTGGGTTACCACACAAATTCTATCAAGTAAGTCCTTATATACATAAATCTCAGCGACACTGTACGATGTGGTTAGGATTTGAGCATAGGTCAATTAGATTCTGAAGTTTGGGCTCTTTTTATTGTATGCAGCTTCTCTATTCTGACTTTGCTTGTGTGTTTATTTTAGCACTCAATTAGCAGAGCTTTACATCTCATTTGGATTGTTTCATGTCGCTTCCAGAAAGCCAAAACCATTTACTATTTTGCTTCCCTTTTCTATTAGCCTTCCCACACCAAAAAGATTCACAGGTAAATAAATGATCCTGAGTAGGGGCACCCATGGGAACATGAATGTAATACCAAGGAATTGAAATTCGCTAAGGTTCACACAGCATTTAAGAAGGAGAAGAAGAACATTTTAACAATATAGCAGACACCCTAGTAGTCTCATTAGAAATAAATTTAAAAGTCATTTAAACAAAATCGCAATGGGAGAAGAGCTGAGTAGGGTAGGTCAATCAAGCCATTATCTGTATAAAATTTAGTGCCATATTAACTGTTTCAGAGTTTTAGAGTTGTGTGGAAAAGATTAATCTCTGCTCCTTTTTGCAATCCCATTGTTATTTATTTCCAGCAAGCTGTCTAGCTAAAGAATGACTCTTCCTTTTCAAAGGCTAAATGAAAGGTCATTGGCTCTTAAAGATATTTTCCTGTGTTATGAGGGGGTTTGTCTTGTCCTCATGCCTCTGTGTAGAATACCATTTCATTCATAATATGGAGATTCAAGCATTTTCTTACAAGCTTTTTTTCATATAAAATACTTTACAAAAATATTTTAAACATATTTTCACACCAAATTGAGACCAAACATATGTATGAAGGTGAAAAAGACAATGGCTTAAATTTATTGAATATATACATTTCTGTTCATTGGTAAATTCCTTTAAAGAGGATCGTAAAACTTTATGAGAAATATAAATACATTCCAAAACCACTCCCTGTTAATTACTAATTTTAATGGAATACAGTGGGACTTTGTTTTGAACGTATTCTTTAAATATTCTTTGTGTGCATGTTAAAAGTTATTTGTGTCTATGTGTGTGTATATTTGTGTGTGTGGATGCATGAGTGTATGTGTGTGTAAGTTAGAGGTCTACCTTAGTTTTTGAGATAGGGTCTCTCACTGGGACCTGGAGCATGTCACCAATTAGACTGATTATAATTTGAGTCCTAAAGATGCACCTATTTCCATCTTCAAAGAACTGACATTATAATTATTAGCACAAACCACTATGCTCAACTCTTTCACATGGTTGATGAGGATTGAACTTATGTTCTCGTGTTTGTGAGACAATCAGTTTACCAAATAAGTCATCGCTCTTGAACTTAAGTTTTTACAGAACTTTGTACCATCCTACAGACTGCATCCTATCAATCACTCCATAATAACCAACTTTTTAACTATATAGGAGTCATGTTACAAGTGAACTTCTAGATTTCAGAGACGAAACAATAGTTTTCCCAGTGATCTTTCCAGTGATCTTTCGAACTTTTAGAGGACTGCTTGAAGACAGAGAAGTTCTAAATAGTCAGGGCTGGCAGATGGCTGAGTCAGTAAAACACTTGATGAACAAGCATGAGGATCTGAGTTTGAATCCTAGCACCCATTCCAAAACAATAGGGGTATACCCCAATAATTCAAGTGCTTAAGCAACATAAACAGGAAAAATTATGGGTGTTGATGATTAGCCAATCTAGTTGAATCTATGAGGAAAAAAGGAAAGAAAGAAAAAGATAAAAAGAAAGGTGGAGGTCAGTAAGATGGTTTCAATACACATACACACACTAAATAGATAGATTATATACATATATACATATGAAAAGGTAGAGAGTGATTAGATATGGGCCTCTGGCCTCTACACACTCATGTGTACACATAGACATGCCCCTCCACATACACACAGATACATGCACATATATAATCATATAAAGAAATTCTAAATATTTGGTAGTGTTCTAGGAATGTGCTCAGTTTGAATAGTGAAGACAGCTAAGTTTACACACAGAGAAAATAAAATTTAGGGGCAAAGGTGACAGCTAACAGGTTTGTTTCTAAGTTACTGAACAACTTAAAAGCATATTTATACTGCAATCTCACTTTCTGGTTAAATATAATTAAATCACAGATTATAAGTCCTTATACAGTACAGAAGTCATTTCCTCACAATTTTATCTGTCTATGAATCAAAGCTATTAAAAATCTTCTATTCTTGCTAAGCTACAAAGTGCATATATTAATTTAGTTTTTGAAGGTAAGTTTTACAAAGAGCACAAAAAGCCACTTTGAGCTGAATCAATGAGAATATGTGCACATTACCATTATGCATACGACATTAGCACAAAAGCATGGCAGAATAGGAGTAAAATGATGTATAAAATTAGCTAACATTGAGATGGCATATGCTCTAAACACATGAGTTCACAACAAGTACAAACATTTAGAGCCACTTAATCATTTATAACCTTCCAAGGTCATGTGGAAAACAAGTCTCATTACATTAGACTAATTTCTAGTGCATGCTTTTTAATGTGAGCTTCTTTAGCCTTTGTCCTGGCTTTCTTTACTTGTTGTCAGAATGATTATAGTCTCATTGACATATCAGATAGAAACTGAGTTTCAGGACTTTCAAAGACTTCAGGCCTTGAAATAATAAATATCTGAAGAGCAAGTGACTTAAACCTTTCTGTCTCAAATGTTTTGTAAACAAAATAATCTCATAAGGATAAGTGTATTCCTGTGTGATTTGAAATAATAAATAATAACCAGGGTAAGTCAAGTCCCAGAGGAGGAGGTAGTGGGGCAGAGAGACTAGAAAGATTAATAAAGTGAAACTACACTTGAAAATGCCAGGGTAAAACTCAATGCTTAGTTTGCTAAATCAATTAAAAAATAACCGTAAGGGAAAAAAGGGTTACCAAATTATTTAATTCAATATGCTCTGAATAATGCATTGTGTTTTCATCTGTTTCACATTATGTTAAAGGCCTTGTAGCATAGGAAGAGAATCAGGAGTAACAGTGTTAGTAGTCAAATCTACCTTGGATGGGGTGCAAATTACATGGCAGGCACCAAATCTGGTGTTTTTGGGTTGTTTGATTGTTGGTTTGTTCTATTCTTTAATCCCCTTCCCTGTCTGCCCTCTGACTGTTCTACATCCCTTACCTCTCCCCCACACACCCTCCAGTCTCCAAGAGGATGTCCCCATCCCCCACCTCCACCCCACCAGATCTCACCACTCCTTGGGGCCTCAAGTCTCTTGAGAGTTAGGTGCAAGTCTGGTATTTAACTCAACCTATACTGTAAAAGGTGATAGCTGTCCTCATTATCAGGAACTTGAGAATGTCAAAAAACTTACTCTAGCTACTACAACTAGCAAGTGGCAGGGTTGAGACTTGTCCTCAGACTGATTTCAATCCTGTACTACTTCCTACTATCTGCTTTTAAGTATGAGAGAGAATTTGCTGGGAGAAGTCTCAACGATTTTCCATACCTTTGGCTTAACTTCTGCTATGCTGACCATTGAGCTCTCTGCATTTTGAATTATGATTTTCTCACTACATGTTAGACATGACTAACCTGGCCCTGATGGCCATCTCATTTCCAGTTCTTTCTTCCACATTGCATTTGCTGAATGGGTTGCCCTTTGAGTTAGGAACTAAACAACTGTTCAAGCACTAAGTAGGTCCAAGCTCACCTATTACATTGATTAGCCTGGATTCCTAACTCAAGATTTTCTGAATCTGTGTCTACATCTCAGAAGAGAAATGTGAGGTAAGAAGATGAGTATTTTCTTTATATTCCATGGCAGAGATAATTCCATATTTATCGTAGAGTGAAACAGACCTGCTGCTCTGATATCTAGAAGCTCACTCAATCTGTATTTCTAGACTCGTTCTCAAAGTTTTCCATATAATGCAACATGTTCACAAAGACGTTTGGCTTTTCTAAAAGATGAATCTTTAACATTTAGGGGCTGCACTAATGGAATGGATATTTTCAAATGTCATCAACAGTAATAATCCTCAGTAACCAGATTTATTGTTCACCAGGAAACACAGTGTTTTCTTTCTTACTTATCTATCAGAGTTCATTGACAAAAATTACCCAGTGTGAAGATTAGCATTTTAACTGCTTCATGTTTCAACTCCAATTTTGCTACTTTTCTTAGCCTTTGATTTTCTCTATTTATATTTTATTTGTTTCCTTTTATATACTGTTTTGCAAACATCTCATACATTTTTCAAAATTCTGTCTTTAAAACATACCATTCTACTTATATCCTAACCTCTGAAAGGCAAAATATTTGATTTTTTTGTAATCAGGCCAACTCTGCATACAGTGGGTGCTCCACACATGCTGTTATTTGAATATACTATTACTGGGAGACTGTCCTTGGCTGTTAGAATCCAGATTTGTACTCAGGAAGTGAACAGAAAAAGGCAGAACATTTCGCTGAATGCTTTCCCAAATTGCCTGTGTGGAAGTACGTTGTGCTTTTTTTGTTTGTGCATGGTTAAAACCTAGATGGTGACTCATATAACAATGTCACATTTCAGATTTAGGAGTGATTATGAATAATTATCCTGGGCTTTAGTTCAGGAAGCAAATGGAAAGTTTGAATGGGTCTTTCTTCCCCACTATCACTTAAAAAACACCTTAATAAAAACAGTCAGAACTACCAATGACCTGCACAGATGTTCTTGCAAACCTGGGTGTCATCATGCACAAGACATAAGCTGGGTTACTGCATTCCAAATACAAACCACTATCATGAAAGGTTTATATAACAGAGTTTCACCAGCTTCTATGTATTGTCTAGATGATTCTTCCACATACATCATTTAATAAGCAAATTGTTATGCTCAAAGACCTTTAGTGACCCACCACTGCCTAGGAAGTGGTTTCAGAGTTCACTACTTGTTGATAGAGTTGTATCACAGCTAGGTGCTTTGCTCTACTGTTGAGTTCTCCCCAGTCCTCTTAATCACAAATCCTCTCATCCAGCCACTCCGAATATTCTTTAATGATCCCTCCCAACATATGCATTTGCTAATGCCTTTCTGAATTTACTAACTTGTTTTATAGAGTAAACGCCCTCTCCTGTATAACTGCTGAGCTCTTCTTTGCCAGTTTTAAAAGACTAAATTCAAGTCCCACTTTATAATAGTTTCCAAATACCATTCTACTGTTCAGGAGTGACTCACTCTCCCTACTAACACTCAAGATGTTTTAGGACTTTGAGGCTTTACCCTATCACCCTAATAACTTTTACACACTGACTCTGATACTATTTGTGTAACAATATGATAGTATCCTTAGCTTTGACACTATATGACAACTATATACATAGTATTCCTCACACCAACAAAAGTGTAAATCTTCCCAGAGCAGGTGTATTGATCAGTCTTTCTTAGTATACATAGATACAAATGAGGACCTACCTAATTTAAATTGCATTTAACAATTTTTGTTGGAGTATATTTGTGAAGTATCTGCATGTGGATGTGAACTTTTGATTCAACATAAGAAAAATTGGATCAGATACTCTGGGTATCTTGCCTGAACACCCTTAACTGAGGCAAACTTACACCCACTAGTTACCCAGGTTCTTTGTATTCCAGCTGCTTCACAACTGTACTCACCTTGGGAGCTGAGATGGGTCATTTCTTATATATTTCATGGAAGTTTACTTGGATACCACCCATTACCAAATGGATGACATGTACAAGGACACAAAGTTCCCTCGTTCTTACCACAGAGCAAGGCACATTCACAGATCTAACCCATGTTTGTGTGAACAAGCTATGCTTCTCCTGATGGCATGTCCCCACTTAGCTGCTTCTCCTGTTTGTTTTGTTTTGTTTGTTTTGTTTTGTTTTGTTTTGTTTTGTTTTGTTTTTCTGGTTTTCTTGACATCATTTCATGAATTAAACTATTTACCTAAGAATCTTAGTTTCAGACTTAATGTCTCAGGAATATGCTTAGGTATGACAAAAGTATGCCTAAATAGGTGTTCAATGGTCAATATTTCTAACTGTTTCTTAGCAGAAAATATTGGACAAACTGTTATGATGTAATAGACCATCAACAGAAAACCCGTTACTGTACTTGAAGACAGGCAGACCAACTTTGTGGTGACTGGCTATCAATAATTCTAAACATATGATGGAAATTATCTCAGAGAGGATCCAGCCCAGTGGTTCCCTAACCTCTTTTCTCTAGAACACAGAGTTTTGATCTGCTATGCTCACAAGGCAACAATAACCTCACATTTCAAAGAGGTTAGAAGAATGAGTTCAAACTTGGCTATGAGGCTTAGAAAGGCCTTAGAGTTGATTCTGAATCTAAGCTAGTTCCACTTCATTTGTTTTTAAACTCAGAAACAGACAACCGCACATAGGCACATTCTTCAAGGCCATGCAATTAAACTGAGGCAGGTTAGAAGTAGATCTCATTTCTCTATATGTCTAAAATAAGGTTAATCTAATGTAGTATTCCATAATATATACTTTGTGGGATGCTATTTGCTAGTCTTATAAGACACTATATAAAAAAGAAGTTCCAAACATTTCTTACTATGCTGCTTTCCTAGAAACTCTAAGTGGCATAAAAAAAAAATCTCTAAGGAGGCATTCATGAAACAACCAGCTAATATACTTTAAAAAATCACTGAATATTTTCATTTTCCATGTGGTAACTATTAAATGTTGTCACTCAGACATAGTGATACATTGTACCTACAGGAAGAAGGTAAGCTAATTTTTATTACTACTAGGCTGTTTAGCTTGTATTGGAAATAATTATCTATTGGGAAAATTACTCTTTGTAATCTTTTATATTATTTATGTTTAACAAGAAGACAGAATTGCCTTGAACCTTAATTTTACTCCTAAAAATGTAAGGAAGAAAGAATAAGAAGAATCATAGACAGGTACCAATCACATGACATTAATCATTTAAAGGTTTACAATTCTGACAAACTGCAGAAATTTCCTAAAGTGGTTCTCAACTTTCTTAATGGTGCCTTTCCTTAATACAGTTCCTCATTTTGTGGTGATTCCCAATCACAAAACTATTTTTGTTGCTACCTCATAACCGTAATTTTGCTACTGTTATGAATCATAATGTGAACACCTGTGTCTTTGGATGATCTTAAGCAGCCCCTATAAAAGGGATGTTTGACCCTGAATGTGGTTGATAACCACTGTCTTAAAAGCTGCAAGAAAACTTCTAAGAGGAAAATTGGTATTAGCATAAAATATAGAGAAGTTATCTGTCTTCTTAATTTAGCTTTTGTATGCTCTATACAATGCACTGAGAAACTAAGCATGTTAAATAGGGTTTATTATGCGGATAGAGAGATAACTCAATGGCTAAGTAAATGTGTTGCTGTTATTGAGTACATGGATTTAGTTCTAAGCACCTGCAAGGTGGCCCATGGCTGTCTGTAATTGAATTCCAGGGAATTCAACAACTCTTCTGGCCTCCATGGGCACTAGACATGCACATGGTTCCCTGAGATATATATACAGGCAAAAAACTTATACCCATAAAATAAATAAAATGATAAAAGTTAAGATGGTGTGATATATTAAACAATTTCAAGTATAAATTAAAAGACATTAAAAATATGAAACAATTAGAAAGAAACAAAATTTATGCTTATGATATATATAGTTTAAAAATAAACTTGGCCACATAGCCTAATCAAATTGTAAGAGTTATATCCCAAGGCTAAACTTTTCCTGAGCTGACGAGATCAGTTTTATACAACCCATTTGTTTAACCTAGAATTATTTTCCAAAGGAAAAGGTGGAAATCAGAAACCACACAAATACTATGTTTTGAAAACACCTAAACAACTGTAAGAATAAATCAGTTACCTTCCCTGAGTCTTAGATTAAGTTGTTCTTGTGCAAGGCTTTGAGAGTGAGTTTTCAATCAAAATCCAAAGTCATACTATAAATGTAGTGCCTCAATAATAGACATAACATACTGCTAGAAAGTCATTTTGCTACTTTTCCATTAAACTAATGTGATCTGTGCTCAGTGCAGCACGATAGCCCACTTTAAAAAACTGACAATAGAATTTCTACTTCCTTTCCCCTTTTCACCATTGAGTGCTATAAGAGTGAAATGGTCTCCTTTCCATGAAATAAAAAAAAAAAAAAAGAAAGAAAAATCCAAGGTTTGGAGGAAAGAAATGGAAGGGACACTGCAATTAAATTGCAGTCTCAAAAATAAAAATGAAAACTAAGTTTAACTATTGTAGTGAGAACAAAAGATATTAAAGGGGCTGAAACTGGACATGAGGTACTGGATCAATTCTCATTGTTTAGGAAAAAAAAAAAACAGGTAAAAAGAGGAATGACTCAAGTTGGGCCAGTTTCTTCTTCTCTGAGGAGAAAGGAAGTATGGTATAGAGAAAGGGATGGGGAAAGGGAGGGACTGGGAAAAAAGGAGGGTGAGGGAGCTTTGTTCTGGGTGTAAAGTAAATAAATTAATTTTAAAAAAACCTAAGGTTTCTTTACATGGTACTTTCCACTGACTGGTATAATCATAAGGATTTAGTGAATTCAATGGATTAAAGAAATGTCTTTGTATAAAATAAGTTAAATATTTAATAATTTTTTTGATGATAAAAAAGAGGAAGGATATTCCAAGAGGCTTAGTTATAGACTAGGTAGGGTCTGGCAACAAATCCTACCGTGAATGACGGCAACTGATTTTATACACATGACTAGAGAGAGCTAGTTGCATTGTCATGCATGTTACAGACCCAAGAACAAAACTGTTACTAATAAACAGAAAATTATGTCAATATTTTTTAAAATTTATTCATTAGTTTCCATGAAGTGACTGTTTCCATGTGAGGTTATAAATGAGAGTACTAACTCTCCATAACTATAAAATGAACCTTCTCTGTGTTAAATATTTATCACTGGTTTCATCGCCCCACCAGGCCTCAAATTGTAGGGTGATTTTTCTCTGAATTTTAGCAATGAATGCTCAGAAAAGACAAAATGACTTTTATATTATTATGCGCTTATAACACATCCTTCAACCATAACATGCTAATTTTCAAGGCTCCTTTTAGGTGATTCATCACTGTTAATAAGCAAAAGATAAGCAAACAGGAAGATAAGTCCTACTAATTCAAAACTTAGGAAACCTCATAATAATGTAGATGAAGAGTCAAAGTACAAAGCCTGACAATAAATATTAAAACCATACCAGAGATAAATCAACAGAAAAATCATATTAGGGGCTAGGATATCAACTAGAATATTCAAGGGCATGAATAATCACAAGAGTTCTGCAGATTCTCAATACACAAAATCAGAAAAGTGTGTGTTTTGTGCATATTTTTCTGTATGTGTACATATGCATGCATGTGTTTTTCTCTGTGTGTGTGCAAGCACGTGTGGGCACACATGCGTTCACCTATGAACAAGTAAATGTAAATAGGCCAGTATTATATCTCGTTTTTGTCCATTCTTGGGGGCTTGATCTTTTCTGAAGAGGAAAAGGAGGGGAAGTGAATTTGGGGGGAAAGGGGAGGTGAGGGGAAACTGCAGTTGTGATATATTGTGTAAGAGAAGAATATGTGACCTCAGTGGGAGAGGATGTGCCTAGCCTCACAGAGACACAGAAACTTGATATGTGAGGGTTGAGGGATACCCAGGGGTTAACTGCACATGCTCAGAAGAGAAGGAAAGGGGGATGAGGAAAGGATTGTAGGAGGGGGGCAGTGAGCAGGATATAAAGTGAATAAGTAAAAATTAATTAATTAAAATTTTAAAAGAGAACATACAAATATGAAAACAAATACGAAAGAATATATTTTCAATTTAAAAAATACACAAAAGTCTATTTTGGGTGCTTCCTTCTCTTCCTCTCATTCTCAACCATACTTAATGAGAAAGTCTCTCATTGAACCTGGGCCTTGCAGCTAGAATATCTGATAAGCAAATTCCCTGAGTTCTGCCTGGGTCTACAGGTACGTTCTACAATGTCTACTATGGCTTTTACATAGGATCTAAAGAATTTGACCACATATCCTCATACAGCAAGCACTAAGCCCACTGAACCATCTCCTCACTCCCAGGAAGATTTTTATAGATATTGTTTTTCAACAACCTATTGGGTAATAAGAAGTTGTGACATGACATACAAATGAGAGCATGAGAACATCCATGTATTCTGAGACAAAATCTTATTCAAGCCTAAAAGCAGGGCTTCCCTTTAGGAAAAAGGACCACATCTTATATGAACTGCTCAGTTCCAGACATTAAAAATATTACTTTAGTGGCTGTCACTAAAATCAGTATTTTAATTTTTGGTGTATCAAAGTCAATTCTGAAGTTGCAGTTAAATCATTAATAATGAAAACCCAATACACTATTATAATCAACTAACCAAATCAGAAAAGCAATGAATAAACCTACATGATCTTAAATAGTACAGGGAGGAAAAACACTCTCAAAAATATAAACAGAAAGCAAACCAAAAGCATGATTCATTGTGTCACATATTGCTTCCTTCTTTTCCATTGATTCAGACTACCTAATACTGATGTGGCTTCACTAGGTAAGCCATGGCTCAGTGTTTAAAACCTGAATATGAGTCTTTTCAGCAGCTGTATACTCTGCTCCAACACACTCTTGTGAGTTTATTGGGCAAGGGGTTCTCAATATACTCTATCACCAGACCCTGTCCAAGAGCCTCCTAGAACAGTCCCTTAAGTGGAACCATTTTTTTATTCTAAGCATAGAGAATACATATGGTTCTGTGACACCATATATATTCTAGCTATATTTACTTATCTGATTTGGCTCTGAGTTGATGGCTTCTTATGCTGTTATTTATTTTTAATGAAAGGATTGACTGACCTTTCAACTGACAAGTATAAATTTAATAAAGTTAAACAGTAACACAAAGTCATAATAATATATATGTGAATAAATAAATAAATTCTTTGTGGTTCCCCCTGAAAATTACTTTCACTACTCAAAATGGAACATCATTTTATTTACATATTAAAATGTAAATGAGTAGTACAAGTCAGAAGCAGGAATAATCTTTTACTCGTATAGATATCTGATTATCTGATATGAATTTTCTATACACAAAACTAACTCAATGGTAATTTTGGAGATTGTTTTGTCTCATAATGCTTTCCCTGGTATTTTTTTCTTTTATTTTCTTACCATACAGGTCTTTTGCTTATGTATGATGGGTTCTAATTTTATGCTTTTAGAGGATTTCTCTGTTTGCTAATGTATGTGTCTATATATGTTTCTTGTGTTTACAGTGTATTATTCCCAGACCATGGCTTCACAACTTGCCTATCCAAAAATCTATACCCTATGTCAGAATATAATTCTCTTCTAATGAATAGAGAGCAACCATACCTTACAGGTGGACAAATAATTGTATTATCCCAAAAGTAATTTGATCCACATTTTAAAACAAATATGCAAAAATATTTTTGTTCTTGTAATGATCATATTTTACTGTATTCTATATACTCAGTTTCTTTGCAAGACATTTACAAGTTGTCACATTAATTATTTTCAGAAGAATTCTAATGTAATTAGCAATCAGAATACATAATAATTAAAGAGAAATTAATTGGGACTATGACACCTTATTAAAATAAATCTGTGTTATAATTTTACATTTTTTTTGGCCTAGGAAACTTCTGTCCCCCATATATTTTTCATGTTGGGTATTGTTTTGAAGAAAACAAATTAAGTACTTTTAAAAAATAAGAAAATTTCTATGAGAATATTAATGGGTCCAGACATAAGAATAAATATTTAACAAATATGAACCAGTTATGTTAGGCAATTTAAATATACTATTTAATTTTCATCCAAACAAATACACTTACTTTACAAACAAGGAAATCAAAATTCAAGGAAGCTAATTTAGTGCTTAGAGATGGCTAGTGAATTTCTAGTACTGACAAAACTGAAATTCAAACACCAAGCCTACCAGTTCTACAAGTTCTACCACAGTTGCTATGACATCAGAAACACTTCAGTAAGTTAAGACTAATTATCATTGTTGGGTGCTGGGGTCACAGTGTAACACTAGTAAGTAGTAGCTGTTGCTCAGTCCTGGCCATGAGAGAGAGCTCAGCCCTGACACTATTAATAATATTCTGCTATACTTGCAGACAGGAAACCTAGCATAACTGTCATCTGAGTGGCTTCACACAGCTGTTGATGAAAACAGATACAGAGACCCACAGCCAAACATTAAGTTTTATTTTTAAATATTCACATATGTGCATATCTGTGTACATGTTTCTGCATGTGATCCCAGTGTCCTCAGAGGTCAGAAGAGGACACTGAGTTCCTCATATCAGTTACAAGTAGTTATGGGTGTTAAGAATTGCTGTCAATTGCTCTGTAAGAGCAGGATGTGTTCTTAATGGTTAAGTGATTTTTTTCTAACACCACAACCAAATTTCTTAAAATGGTCTAATTCTATGAATGTTTCTATCTCATCTTTTACAGTTAATCACACCTCGTTTCTAAACCTCTCTTCTGTTGTCTTAACACTCAGGAAATTCAGAGTTCTTTGTCCCTATCTTTTTTCTGTACATAGTCTACATTGCTGGTTCCTTACAGTTTTACCACATGTTGATCCTAAGTCTGTTTCCCATTTATATCTATATTTTTATGTTAGAGTTAGTTGAGTCAGTTTAATGGTTTCAAAAATTTTATATACTAAACTACTATCAAATTTATAATCCTGGTCCATAATTCTGAGAACTCTAGACTCATAAAACCTGTAAAACACTACAAACTTTATCTTATTATTACTTAATCATCTCACACTACACCAATGAGAAATCAAACTTAACTGTAACTCCTAAAACATATGTTTTTATCTGTTCCAATCCAGTCTCTCCATCAAAATGAGCATCACCATCATACACCAATTGTACACAGCAAACCATATGAGTCATATATGATCTTGCTGTTTATCTCAATTATTTATAGCTACTATCTTATTAATAGTAATTGTGGTGGTTTGAATAGAAATGACCTCCATAAGTTCATATGTTTGAATGCTAACCCATAGGCACTGGTACTATTAGGGGGTTTGCCCTTGGACTAGGTGTGGTCTTCTTGGAGGAAGTGTGTCACTGTGAAGGCAGGCTTTGAAGTCTCTTGTTTGCTCGGGCTGTACCCAGTGTGATATACAGTCGCATTCTACTGCCTGTGTTTCAAGGTGTGGAACTCTCAGATCCTTCTTCAGCACCATGTCTGCCTGTATGCTACCATGCTTTCCCCATGATGATAATGGACTCAATCTCTGAAACTGTGAGTCAGCCTCAATTAATTGTTTTGTTTATAAGAGTTGCTGTGGTCATGTTGACTCTTCACAGCAATGAAACCCTAACTTAAGACAGTAATGTTAATTAGATTTAATATTAATTATATGAGCAGCTAGTCCTCAAATATTTATCATGTGTCAGGCATATGATGAGTGTTTCATTTATACAGTATTCCTTCTTTATCTGTATTTATGCTTTCTGATATTTAATCTACTTTCCATAAACTATTATAATCAAAACATATCAAATGAAAACTTCCACATATAAACTATTCAGTGTATGTATGTGTGTGTGTGTGCATATGCCTACATGTGTAGTGCTTCAGGTAGAATCTAGGACCATAAGCACTTTCCTACTATTGAGTTACACAACAATGATATATTTTAAATAAATTTTATTACAGTATTTTGTAATATTTTATGTAATACTTTTTTTTTACTATTACAGTATGTTGTAATAGCATTAGTAATTGCAATCCTATATTGTACTTAATTCATAAGTTAAACTTAATTATAGTCATGTATGTATAAAAGAAAACCTAGAACATAGAGTGTTTAGAATCTTCATAGTTCCATGTGTTATCTGGGAACATATCCACTGAAGAAAATAAGGGATACTCTATTAATTCATGCAATGCTCATGCTAATTCTTTGAGGTAGACACTGCTATTATTTCAGTTCTTGAGATGAGAAAAACTGAAGCACTGAAAGCAAAATAACTTGCCCAAAGCCATGGATCTGTTAAATGTTAAGACGTAGATTTGAATTAAAGCCATACAGTTCTAGAGTAAATTTTCTTAGCCACTAGTCTCTGTTGTTTTATCTGGGTGTGCTTTACAGTATGTCTTGATGCATAGATTTCTTAGATTGACAAATGCTTGCTTGCCTACAAAAGAAATTGTTCAAAAAGAATATATTGCGTTTCAATGCAATTAACCTAAGATATTCAGTAATATATTATATATATATATATTTAAATTTAGCTCAGAATGGTTAAATGACCTGTTTATGATCATAAAGTTATGAGTATTAGAGTTAGAACCCAAACAAATTCTTTATGACTCCAGGGTCCAACTTAATCACTGTGCTATACATAATACTCTAGTGAACTTGATGCCCTGACAGGTTCTAAATTCCCATTACTAAACTTAAAGTATTAAATATTACCTTAGCTTTTATCGAGTAAAGAAGATTTTGATATTGTATCATATGATTGTAAGTTATGTTTGATTTTAAGGCCACTTTTCTTTCTGAGCCAATCAGAGAAAGATGACGCCACTATGAGAAGAAACAACTAGTTAATGATGTAGGTAACAGGTGCAAGTACTCTTTGTCCAACAAACTGGCTATTTACCTTTCTTAATGCACAATGAGGAGAATATTGACCTGTCCATAGAACAGCAACTCACTTATTCTTCAGACAGTAATGGAAAACTTTATACGTCTAGCTTCTGTTTCAGGTTTATAAAAAATACTGTGCAAAATAATTCCAGAGTAAAGAGCAGAGATTTCAGTCCTGAATTATGATTACACTATAATACATGTAATGCATTTGATATATAATATCAAATCCATAGCTATAGTCAAAGAAAGTTAGGCAAAACTCATACAATATTCTTTAAAAGGTCATTTTTCCTAAGTATGACAAATATATAAGTACTGCAGTATAATGCACATAAATGTAAGAGGACTCTACAGAGTTGACTACAGAGATCTGTAAGAATTATTTTGCTACATAGGGGAAAGGCTCAGAATAAGAGAAATGAGAAAAGGGTCAAAGGACAGAAGTGTCCCAGAATTAAGCTAAGTGTTTTGAAGCAAAGGACAAAGTAATCAATCACCAAGCAATAAGCTTGGGAAGAACTAGGCTGAATATAAAGACAACTTCACAAACTTTGACTTACACTATATCTGAAATCACAGAAAACAGCAATGCTAAATTTTACTCTAACATAAACAAATTATCCGCAGGAATATATTCACATATATTAGAAATCTCAAAATTATTTTGAAATAGCATATCAATGCTTTTGTGCCATCTGTCATAAAGTTTACAAATTATTTTACATCTTCATAAGTGTATTGGCTCCCATTCAGTTTTTAAGCACATACTTCTTATGTTGTCTATATGCTCTTCACCAAGGTTTATCCTCACATGCTAAGTTGGTCTTTGAAAAAGGGAAAGGGACCACAGGCCAAGGAATGTAGGCATGTCTCTAGAATAGTGTTTCCTTAATGCTGCAACACTTTAATACAGTTCTTCATATTGTGGTGACCCCAAACCATAAAATTATTTTGTTGATAGTTCATAATAGCAAATTTCCTACTGTTATAAATCATAACGTAAATATCTGATATGCAACTCCCAAAGGGGACATAACCCACAGTTTGAGAAGCACTGTTTTAGATGATGGAAAAAGCAAGGAATAAATTATCCCCTACAGTCTCCAAAAAGAAATAGAGTGCTTCCTCCTATATTTTAATTGTTTTCTCAAGTACTTGTTTTTGGACTTTTGGTGTCTTGTCTGCAAGATAATAAATGTATGCTCTTTTAGGCTACTAAGATTATTATATTCTGTTACAACCATAATAAGAAGCTAATACATCCTTTTATGGTTTGCTTTGTTGCTTTACATTATTAGCTCGCTCTTTCTCTTTCTTCACTACTACTGATCTCATCAAGCTTGGGTTGATAAAAACATAATTTAATCAGTCTTCTTGGTTTCCCAAGCACAGACTGCCAATAGCAAGGGATACCTTCATCTTCATGACTGCCAACCCCTTTGCTCTTACAATTTCCTCACAAAAATCCGAAGATTTAATAGATAAATTACAGTATCAGATGATGTCTGTCTCCTTCATTTTTACCACATCCCTATTTCTCTATATTGTTATCTTATCATATTATGATGATCTCTTCCTTCTGGGCATTTTCAGAGTGCATAAGGACCAGAAGAGAACACAGTGACTGGTTAAGAAAACTTTTATTCTCATTCCTCCTAATGAAGAAACAAGACAAAAATACTCTTGTATAATGAGGAGTGATACACAAAGTAAATGCATTTTCTAAATCTGCACCTCCAAAATGCCATGTAGAAAGAAAACTTAGAAGTAGAAATATTATCAAAAATCCTAGTTATATCTTAAATTCAACAGCAGTAATGTAAAGCTCTTTCTTTAGGCTACAGTGCTTCATGTAATAATGTATGAAAACAATTAACCACTGAATAAACCATAAATTTGCCATTTTATTAATTAATAAACTTTATAATCAATTGCACCCCCCTCCAGCTCCCTCTGTCACACAGCTCTTCGCCCATTCCCCTTTTCCTTTGAGAAGGGGGAACTCTCCACTGGGTATCACTCAACTCTGGTGCATCAAGTCACTGAAGGACTAGGCACATCCTCTCCCACTGAGGCCAGACAATGTGGCTCAGTTAGGGGAACAGGATCCATAGGCAATGCTTATCATTTTAAATCATCTCTAATATTGATAGAATGTAAACAGAGACACAGGCCATTTCCAGAGGAAGCAAAACTAATACCCATGGAAGAAGTGGAAAATATATGCCTTTAATAAGTGATCAAGAAATAAACCATGTGCCTCTTATTCATATAGGAATACACTAAACAGCTCAGAGAAAGGTGGCATCACTGGAGTCCAGAGCAGATGGAGAAGACTTCTTTACAGAGAAATCCTGACAAGAAAATCATGTTTTTTGTTTTTGTTGGCCTAATTTTTTTCAACGTTAAGTAATCTTTGTAACATAAAACTGGGATGCCTGCTAAGGTTCACTGTCAGGTCAGGGGTGGCCTATCTTAGTACAGTTGTGATTTCACATTTCTACAAGCAAGCACCCTAAGTCACATAGCCATGCTCAAAGTGATGGCTGGAATAATTGAATAATAAAAAGACATGGGAAAATGGAACACAGCAGCAGGGGAAAAAACAAGATCTAAATAAAGGAAGTCTCAAAAGAGAGAAGAGGAAGGAAGCAACTTCCACCGACCTTCAAAATGACAATTACAGACTCCTTGTCAAATCTAGCTGAGAAGACAGCTGTGAAAATAATCCAAAAGCTCCCCCAAATGCTGCTTCACTGGCACGAAGAAACAGCTGCAGCTTCCTTTCACACTCCTAATCTTGCCCACCAGGAGCTTAAGGACACACTCAGAAAATATTTTCCAGAATGACAGAAATATGCTTCATTGATACTGGGCACTGTTCTCTATAAACCAATGTAATGCTCTAGTTAACAATACTATAAAGAAATAGGAACTGACTTTATTGGAAGAAGAAGAACTGATTAGCATGACTAAGCTGGAATAGTGACCTGTAACTTCTATGGATCTGGTAGGTAAATGGTTCAATACTTCAAAGCATTTGTTATATAGTAGATGTTTATGTATATTTTGTGAATGGCTGTTAATTAATAGGTGACTGGGAGTATTACACAAATGAACATATGGCTACTTTTTAGCATAATATGTGAACTTTATGAACTTCCTTTCAATAAGTGTGCCTTTGAGACACTAAGTCCCACAAATTATATCTGTGTGCTTCTGAACCTTGCAACTCTAATATCATCTAATATCACCATTTATTTGCCTGCTCATCATGCCCATGGCCACTCATTCAAGTCCCCAGGTATCTTTACTGATGCTATTTCCAGATGTAATCATTCTTGCCCATTCTAGCCTTGCTGTCAAATTTGTGCTCATCATTGGGATCTGAATTCCATACTACTTCCTCAGAGAGTTTTCTCCAATCCCTCACAGAAAGCCAGCTACAGAAGTCTGAATGACCACAGCATTTATAATGCTTAAATAATTCAATAGTTGATATCATGAGAAGTAACATAGTTCACTAATAACATGTCTCTGGGTGTTCTTGTCATGGTTGGAAGAAGACACTGAATAGACCATGGTCCTTAGCTGCTGTGCTATAATCTTTATACCTAGTGCAGTTGAGTGAGAAATAAAGAATCGATCAACACAAGATTTTTAAAAAGATTATGCCCAACTGAGTTGAGAACTAATCATTCTTTCTGTGTGATTTTGCTCACTCGTGAATGAGTTCCTTCTATTCTGCAGCCCCCTCCTTATGCAGAGCATTCCTACCTGTAATAATCCTCTTTTCAATTCTGTCCTCATTCAGCCTTCTGAACAAAAAATGATCCTGCCCAAAAGGTGGAAAATTAACTTCAACCTTCCAAGTCCTGGACAGAGGGTATAATTTTGTTTCTACCCTCCAATACCTTCCACAGGCAAATGATCTTGTGAACTATACTACTATCACACTTAAACTCTAAATCGTTTCTGTACTTGTCATGCCTTAACAAAGCAGATTCTTTGACTTCCACAAGACATGTGCTAATTTTTTCATTGAGACATTAAGAAGCAGAACCATCTTGTGTTGAATCTGCGTTAAAATCCAACTAGAAATTCATGGGCAGCATGCATATCATGATCTTTGTAAGAACAACAAGCGTGGTCTCCACAGCATCACTACGCACAGAACATCTCTCATTTTGCTAAATGACAGAGAAGTTCTAAAGGTCAGGGCCATTAGTTGCTCAAAGTCAGGTATTATGATGTGTATGCCATGACTAAATCCCGATTTTATGCAATTACCAGAAATATAGAACTCTCATACTGTGAACACTAATAATACAGTGGCCAGGTATACACACCTCCAGGAAGGGTTCCAGAGTATAGAATAACAGCCTGAAAATTACTCAATTTAGCATACTATGTCATTCTAGATTCTTTTCTTAGAAATTTTTGTTTGATAGGCAGTGTGTTTGCCTCTAAAAATGAGATTCACAGCCTCTAGGTACATTTCGAGTTTCTCAAAGGGCCATTTGCATTGCCCTTCCTGCCATTCTAGTAAACAATTTCTTTCCCATAAACAATTTCTTCCCCAAACTCATTAACCTATGGAGACAAGAGACATTTCTTGTTACTGCAATTGCAGAACCAACAGAAAGGGGAACCACACTAGCACCTACATTCCATCTGAGCACAGGGCTTCAGGTTCCTGCCACAAACAACATTCAGTCTCTTACTCAAGTGTTCACTGCCTGTCTCATCCTCATTCAAGACGGGAAACAAGAGAGCAAACTTGTGACTGCCCCGATATTCTATGCTAGCAGACTTGGTTAGAAACCAACTGCCCTTTATTCTAAAAGAAACTGTTTCAGGCATGTTATCCATCCATAAACATCCAGACACCTCCAAGGCTTGGTTCCTTTGTCACTCTTCTCCTCCTGGCTATTTTATTTTATAAACATCTGTTCCTTTCTACCACAAAAAATAGTGTTAGGGAGGAAAAAATCCCTTGGCTAGATTTTTTTTTTTTTTTTTTTTTTTTTTTTTTTTTTTTTTTTTTTGTAGTTTTGGAGACCAATTACTTTGGTCTATCAATTCAATGTGGTCCCTGTGAAAAAAAATTATCTCAGTGCCTTCATTTTCTCAGCAGCTCTTTGTTTCTTAATTGGGTCTCCTCTGGCTTCAACTATCACCAAAACACTACAATTACTCTCACTGAGATCACATGGAACCTGCTGGAAACTGCCTTTATTCTTAAACTCTGTAGTTTTACCTGATGTTGTTCATTGTTCTTCCCGGGAGTCTTTTCTTCCTTGTTTTTCCTTGTGTTGGTCACTATCAGATTCTGGTTTTCTTCATACTTTTGGGGGAAGCTATTATTTGTCTCCCACTGACTTTTTCTCACCCTCACAGGGGAATATTACCTAAATCTCTATGCCCAGTACTTAGTGTTTTCATCTCTAGCATTATCTGCTTAAGAAGCAAGAAAATATACAACAAATGGCAAGCTTGAGTGCTTCCAAGAACTAGACAGATAATGTAAGTGGAGAAAAAAGAACAATGGGTTTAGGATAAGGTAAAGAATTCCTGGATATGGAGGATAAACTATAAAGTCAACTTATGATTCTAAGATGAAACTGTTATAAAGGCCAAACCAATTCATTTGCTGTGTATAAGTAGAACATTTTATGTAGAAATATTTTTGTTTGTTTGTTTCTGTTCATCCATTTTCCTTCTGAAATCTAAGGTCTACATGTCCTTGCTAACTGTTCAGTTCACATGAGTGTAATCTGTGTGTTGGAGTATATGTATATGGAGGACAGACAATATAAGGTATCTTCCTCTATGTCTTCTTCCTATATTTTCTAAGATAGGATCTCTCACTGAGCCTACATCTCCAGGTTTAACATCGTCTAGCTGGCCAACTACCTCCTGCAAACTTCCTGTGTCCACTGCCTCCAGGTACCAGCCACCACACCCAATTAGCCGGTTAATTATCTTTTCTCTGTGTTTTTAACATTTATTCTCTCCTATGTTATATCTACATTGCAGTTTCTCTTCCCACCCCACACCTTCCTTCTCAATTCTAGCCCAAACCCTCCTCAGTCTCCCTTTAAAAAAAAAGAACAGGCCTCCCAGGATATCAACCAAACATATCATAAAATTTTACAATAGCACTAGGCACAAACCTTCATATCAATGCTGGACAAAGCAACCCAGTAGTAGGAAAAGGGTTTCAAGAGCAGACAAGAGAGTCAGAGACAATTCCTACTCCCACTGTTAGGACTTGCACAAGAACACTGAGCTATACAACCAACACATATATCCAGATGGTGTAGGTCAGACACATATAGCCTCCTGTGAGCCCTACTTTCAGTCAAGATGTCTGGGTAGTTCTAGTTGATTCTGTGGGCTGTGTTCTTGTGGTGTCCTTGACCTCTCTGATTTCTACAGTCCTTCTTTCCCTTCTTCTTTGGTGTTCCCCTGGTTCCACCTACAGTTTGGCTGCACTAGACCCAATTATTGGGGTTACTGAGGATACAAACTCAGGTCCTCCTGCTGGAGCATACCTCTACCCACTTTTCCAGCTCCCAACTTTCTGATTATAAAATAGGACCACTGATTGAGTTTTTCAAACACAGTGTAGGTTATTTCAATCAAGATAATTAGGTAGTCCTCCTGACAGTGACTAGTCAGTGACATATCCAACCATCAGGCCTAGCTTGGGTCCCACATTCTGCAAGCTCAGCTCAGTCTGGCGAGTTCTGTCTGTGAAGTTCCTCACTTCTAGGTTTGGTCTGATTTTACAAACTGTGCAATAGACCAGCCTGGGACTCATACCTAACAGTAGCATGCATATGCCATATATAGTCTCCAGGCCTAAGCCAGATCACAAATTCTCTGTGCTTGTTCAATATGGTCAGTTCTGTAGATCCAAGGCTTCCCATACTATTCCCAATCTCTAGGCTTAGCACTGGCTGCACACCCTGGGCACCAATTCAACCTAGTTACTGAGTCAGACTCTAGCTCAGCTGTATCATATCCAACTTCCAGGGTTAGTCTAGGTTATACATCAGGTGTGTTAATCCAGTGTGGTGACTCTCTCTGGATTTTTCCCACATGTATAATATCAAAACCTTCAAGCTTGTCCTGGAACAAAGGTTTGTGCAGAGCCTCAGTTTAGTAAGTCTCTGGAACCATGCTTGCACATACTATTCCTAACCATCAGGCCTAGCCTCAGTCACACAGCTTCTACACTCGTCTAACCTTGTGTATGTTCAAGACTCCAACCCACCCACACCATCCTCACATTCCTAGGCATTGTTTGGGTAGCACAGCTGGCACATCAGCTGAAACAGATTAGCCTTTGTTCCATTCACATACTTTCTTTCTCACTAGGGAATTGGAAGTACCCGCACGTTTTCAAAACAAAATCAACACCTCAATGCAATAATGGTTCAACATGTCAATAAGTGTAATATTCATGTAAATTGACATGAATATCTCAATAGATATAGGAAAACATTTTATAAAATTCTACATGCCTTGATAATAGAATTCCAAGAAAGAATAGGACTGTAGGGAATATACCATAACATAGTAAAGACCATATATGTCAAACAGACAGCCAAATTATCCTAAATGCAGAAAACTCAAACTTTTCCTATGGAAATCCGGAATGAAAATAGGCCGTCCACCATCTCTACCCCCTTTTCAACATTGTCCTTAAAGCACTAGTTAGAGCAATAAATTAAGAAAGGGATATTAAAGGATTACAAATAGGAAAAGAGAAGTTAAATTATCTCATATGCCAATGATATTATGTATAGAAGATAACAAAAATGTTCACCAGAAAACTTCTAGAAATGGTCACTATCTTGAGCAAAATGGCCGGATTACAAAAAAACCTACTTACAAAAAAAAAAAAAAAAAAATCAGACAGCAATAATGAACACCTGTGAGTACAATAGCCTGAAGAGTATATCCAGGAATAAAGCTAACTAAGTGTCTTAGTTTTGTATTGCTGCAAAGAAACACCTTGATCAAAAAAATAAGTTGGAGAGGAAAGGATTTATGCAGCTCAAACATCCAAATTGGTGTTTATTATCAAAGGAAGTCAGCACAGGAACTCAAACAGGGTAGGAACCTAGAGGTAGGAGCTGATGCAGATGTCATGGGGAAGTGCTGCTTACTGGCTTGCTTCCCATGGCTTGTTCAGCCTGCTTTCTTATAGAACACAGGTCCACCCACCCAGAACTGCCACCACACACATTGGACCCTCCCCCAACAATCACTAATAAAGAAAATGCCTTATACCTGTATCTTATGGAGGCATTTTCTCAATTTGGGTGTCTCCTTCCTCTTTGATGACTCTAGCTTGTATCAGGTTGACATAAAGCCAGCAAGTTCACCAAATACTATATATTAGAGAAAAAATAGGTGAATGAAGACACTAGAAAATGTAAAAATTTCCATTGTTCATGGATTGATAGAACTAACATTTTCAAAAGAACCATCATAAAAACAATTTACAGATTCAACACAATTACATTCAAAATTCCCATAAAACTCTTCACAGAAATGGGGAAAATATCCTAAAATTCTTATGGAAATACAAAAAATTCAAGAGAGCAAAAGCAATTATGAGCAAATAACGATAAATCCAACATACTATTAAATAAAAGTAATCACATCAATAGATAAATCCAGCATTTGATATAGTATCTTCACAATAAAGAAAATGCTACAAAACTAACAAACATCAACAGGGCCTATTTTAAAACATAGCAATTTGTAATAAAAGATGAACAGTGTGCTGGTTTTTTTGTTGTTGTTTGGTGTTTTGTTTGTTTTGTTTGCTTGCTTTTGTCAGCTTGACACAAACCAGAGTCATTTGAGAAGAAGAGATTTCAGTTGAGAAAATGTTGTGTATCAAATTGTCATATAGGCAAGTCTATTGGGCATTTTCTTGATTAATGATTTATATGATTGTGCAGGCTCCTTTGGGTGGTGCCATCTCTGGACATGTAATCCTAGGAGGCATAAAAAATAGTACCTGAGCTTGAGTCTAAGGAGGAAACCAATAAGCAATGTTCCTCTGCAGTCTCTGTATCCAGGTTCCAGACTTTAGTTTCTGCCCTGACTTCCATTCATGAGAGGCTTTAAGTTCCCTGGCATCTAAATGGTGAAAAGGAAGGATCCATTTACTGGCCTATGGCATGATCCTGATCAGATATTTGATTTGGGAAGAGGGCATGTTTGTGTTTTTTTCTGTAGGATGCTGAAGGAGCATGATGGCTCCCAGAGAGATTGCTGAGACAGGCTGATGCCAGGACAAAGAATGATGGTGACCTGTGAGCTTGCTGAGTGCCCTGACAATGGTGACTGGGAAGCTGTATTGGATTTGTGTTCCTGACCCACTTTTGCTTACCTATATCCCTGATGGGACAAGCTGCCTTGCCTCAAGTTTTTAGACCTTGTGGGACAGAGAATCAAAAGACAAGTTATAATGACTCTTGTATTTTTCTTCAATGTGATCAGTTATTCAGACTCAATCATGGACTGGTCTAGAAATCAGTCCAATATTGGAACTAACAGTCTTCATTTGAAAGGCTAGTTCTGGATATTTTCAGAGACATATTTGGAAGTTAGCTGCAGTTCTCTATGATGTTTTATTAGCAAGAGATATAGTTGGGACAGGATCTGGATTTCAAACAAGGTTTAGTGCATGTGTTAAGGTTCTTTTAATTGTCAAGTTAAAATTACTTTTGTTTCTTCTACAGTATCTAATATAAGTTGAATTGATTGCATACTTTTAATTGTGTTGTGTGTGAAACCTAGCATGTCAGTTAGGGAGATTTATCAAACCAGATTTGTTTTATTGCCCTGAGTATTACGAACCTTGGTCTTCTGAAAAAAAAAAAAAAAAAAAGCTTTAAAGTATGGGAAGAAGTGAGGCTTTAAGCAGAAGCACGAGGGTAATAGGCTGATTATTGCTGGTACAACACCTTTAAGTACTTTAAATTTTGCTAGCACCACTACTTCTGCAATTGCTTTGACACAAGAAGTTAAGACAGCTACTGTTGTTAATACTTTAGCAAAAAACTGTTACTAATGTGTTTGATATAAAAGAGGATTTAGATGGGATTTGGAACAATAGATTGATTCTCTTTATCCTACTCAAATTATTGGAAGGAGGTTGAATTTAAGAGTAAGGAGCCATTCTCAAGTGTCATGCCAAATACCATTGGATTCATGTTGGTTCTAAAATTTACAGTGGTAGTAATATAATTGGGAAAAGTTTAAAGACACTTGCAGTATATGTGGCATAATTCTAACAATTCTCTGGATGTTTTAACTTTGCATAATGAGCTTATGAATTTAAAGAATGCTGCTCTGATGAGCTTTGATGTGACAGATATGGCTGATAAATTATCCATGGCCTGAGGTCAGTATTTCTATCTTGGTCAAGCTTCAAGAATGGTACATATAGTTTGATCATGCTAGCCCTTTTTGTCCTGGGAATATTTTATTCCTGGCTATCACATTAAAGCTTGTCTTTAACAACATCAATATGTTGGCAGCCAAAGTACATGGCTTGAACTGAAAATGGATCCTCAGACAGAGTTATTAAATTAACAGGCTGGCAATTCAAGGATGAGTAAGATTCTGTACAGAGCCTTACCAATATAAGACATAAGTGCATTGCTTTTGATATAGCATATTCCATGATGGGTAAGAAAGGCATTCTTGTCAGAATGACCTAAGACAGGTCTGTCTTGTTTATGAAATAAAAAAGGTGGAGAGGTAGAGAGCTTTGGGGGCTGCTTCACAAAAACTGACATGGGCCAAGGACAAAAAAGTGGGCTTCAGGCAGGAATCTGACATTAGGTTAGAACAAAGAAGTAATTTCAGGCAGGAATCTAAATCTTAGGCTAGAACAAAGAAGTAGGCTTCAGGCATGAAAATGACTTTGGGCTAGGACAGGAAAGTAGGCTCAGATATTTTGGTTATCTTGATAAGCCCTTAGAAATAGTGATCATGGGAGTGTTCATGGAACTTTGTTTATTGCCTTGCTTACTCTTTGATTATTTGTGTTTATTGTCTTGCTTGTTCCTTGACTATTTGCATCTTTTGTATTATTAGTTCCTCAAAGAAATGTCTTTTTAAAGTATTCAAAATCCTTAGCAATTAGGGAAATGAAAATTAAGCTATTTTGAGATTTCATCTTATAGCAAGCAGAATGGATAAAATCTAGAAAACAACTGGCAAAAATGGTGCCATGATATGGGGAAAGGAGACATTACATTTGTTATTGTTGGGACTGCAAACATATAGAGACTATGGAAATCAGTGTGAAGAATTCTTAAAAAGCTAAAAGTAGATCTACAATAACATCCAGCAAAACACCCTTGCCATATGCCCAGAGGACACCTTATTCCAGAGATATTTGCTCATTAATATTGATTGTTGCCCTATTCATAATAGCTAAAAAAAATGGAATGAAACTAAATACCATTCAACTGTGAAATAGAGAATGGAAACTTGGTATACATACTGAATGTAATACTAGAAGAAATCTGAAATTTGTATAGAAAACTGAAATCTGTAGGTAGGTGAGTGAAACTAGAACATATTATGGTAATGAGGTAACCCAGACCCAGAAAGAAAAATACCACATGTTCACTTTTATTTATGGATCTGAATGTTTTGATGTGAGTAAAAATCCTAAGTAGCCTTAGAAAACAAGAAAGTTAAAGGGACCATATGGTGGTTAAGGTGGCGAAGGGGCTCTACAGATATGGATATTGGGATATGGATAATATTTTCCATTAATTCATTTATTCAATTTACATCCATATCACAGCCCCCTCCCTAGTTCCCCCTCACATGGCTCTTCCCTCCTTCTCCCCCTCGCCTTCACCTGTGAGAAGGGAGAGGTACCCTTTGGGTACCAACCCGCCCTGGCATTTCAAGTCACTGTACAACTAGGCATACCCTCTCTTATTGAGGACAGACAAGGCGGCCCAGTTAGAGGAACAGGATCCACAGGCATGCATCACTGTCAGGGTAAGCCTCTGGGGATGTGAATATTATAAAGGAAGAAATAGAAAAAAATGGGAGATACTTTTCTGGGGAAGGAAGAGGGTATGCAATATGGAGGGGAAAGGAGTAAGGGGGAATAAAGAACACTGAGGATAATTAAAAACTCTATAAAGAAACATAGACTAACAAATACCCCAGTGCTACACACAAGAATCTTTCTTTAGTCATTGTTCTAAGAGATTCCTAAAACGGTTTAGCTTCAGGGCTGTGACATCCTGTTCCAGCTTTCAAGAGTACCCACATTCACATGCAATATATAAGGTGAATGAGATACTATAATGCTTACAGGATTCTAACACACACATATAATATATATTATTATGTTATATGTAATATATCATGCATGTTATATGTGATATATATGTAAATATACATATATACATACATGATATGATTTGTATATGTATGATATGTATAACACACACACACATATATATATAGATATATGAGAGAAACCTACTCTCATTTATTATATACAATAAAAAGTTAAAAGAGATTATGAGTACAGTAGGGAATGGTGGTAAAAGCCTGTGAATGAAGAGAGATTTCCACTATATCAATTGGTTTTATAGTTTTGCTTTATTTTATATGGAATATTTTCAAGGAGAAAAAAATCTCCATTTAAGATATGGTTTGTTCTAAATCAAAGTCAACATCATTGTATTTCACAGTAAAGGCAAGCCATATTCCAAAGCACCACGAAAAGTACACAGAGCTCTGGACTAGACCTCAAACAGTCCTATGGAATGATGTTTTCAGGAAGATACTTCCATTTCTCTTTATATTCTCACAAGTACTTGAGATATGAGGAATTGGGAAAAATTTAATGGTACCTGCTGTGTAGATAGACTTGGAGCTAGATTTGTTGGAATGGCTATCAGTGACCAGAAGAAATTCTGAAGAAAACAAAGAATTGCTAAAGTGCCTGGCAAAAATCCTCCCTTCATTCAGGTAGTGATCTGTGCAGCTGCAGGACCTAGAGGAAACAGTGGAAATCCGAGAACCAGGATTTCGTGTGAAAACAAGTTGTCTTATTTACTACTATACATAACCATCCCTCAAATGTCAGGATGCTTTGCCTAAAAGAATCATTTACTCAAATCTGTGCTTATTGACCTCTTTATACTATAGCCCTTAATTTTATCTCAACAACATTACAAATACCACCTACGATATCATAGAAAACATTGTCCCAAGGAACTGAATAGAACTTGGATAAGGTTTAGGGATTTACTGACGTGGACAGATAGGACACTACACTGGTAGATGCGGTTGGGAGTTATGGAGTCAAAGGCAACTCTGAGCATCTTTAATGAAGGTTGCCTAAAATACATAGTAGTGATGAAAGGGCTTAAAATGTTAGTCTAGTAATAATGTGAGATTTTTATGGGGTGTGTATAGTATGATAAACATCACATGAATCACCTCATTAAATATTCCCAACATATTCAGGTGGAAACATGGCTCATAAATCTGCTCCCATCCTTCTGCTACAAGTTAATGGAAAACTAGAGACAGCAGGTTCTTTGAAATCATGTACATTACAAAGCAGAGGATGAAAGACTCAAATTCTGAATTTTCACTGATATTTGGTGCATACTTTGCGTCATAATTACCATGGTGCCATAACTTTAATAGTTTTCAGATCATCTCTCGTTTCTGTGCATTAGGATAAGTGTGAGCATCAGTTGACAAGAATATTTTGCTTCTCAGAACTATCCCTGAGTTGTTTGCTTCAACTATAGTTGAAAGAACTATTCTTTCAAACAAGTACTTATTCATCAGGGGAATGGATACAGAAAATCTGGGGACAGATTCTACAAAGATGTAAATAGTTCCTGGACCCAGACACGGTTTGTCATAGTGCTTAGATGTGAGCAGACAGTTGAAAATGGAGGATAAGGAAGTAATTTCTCTGTGTATGCATTTGGCCCAAGGTGATCTTCCAATTTTAAAGCCATAAGCCTCTGTAGCTGAGCCAATTAAAGGAAGTCATGCCAACATGCCAAGGTGCCAAGATATTGCTCACTAAGCTTACTGAGAATCTCTGCTTCATGGCCTCTTCTGTAACCCATTTCCAGAAACCCCAAAATGGCAAGTCCAAAATGGATAATTGGAATTTTAAGTCAATGGATAATTCAGTCAAAAGATTAATTTGTCTGTAGGAAGTAAATTACCAGCTGAGTTTAAGTGATAGCCTTACAAATGTCAAGCAATTGCAGAACTTTAAAATACTCCTAATCAAGGTGACCCTTTCAGAAAATTGTATAGCATTGAGTCAGAGTGAACAGAGGTATTCAGCAGCTGTTTTACTGAAAGTCTCATTCCCGTTCTCTATCCCCTTAGGGATAATGCAGGAGGCTACACTATAAACATCAATAGTAGTGGCTGCCAAAACTCAAAATAAGCTTCTTGTTTTAGTGTACTGCTCAGAGGTTAATGGTTCCAAAGGATCTGTAAAGGCAGACCCATGACAGGTGTTGTACCAAAAAGGACAAGGACGCCATTTCAGGAGGCATTTTGGAATTCTTTTCATTCAAGCTTTCTCAGCCAGATAATCTGATTTGCCAATTCCAGATTTAAATAAACTACTGCTTAGGAACTTACAGGTTTGCAGTCTACTCCATAGGATAAAAAGAACCTACTGTCTCTAGTTTTCCATTAACTTGTAGCAGAAGGATGGGAGCAGAAGAGCCTGAAGCAACCAGTGTGGAAACCATCTCTTTCTGAAACTATGAAATCATGTGAAAAATTGCCAAGTGAAATTACATCACAGAAAAAGTCTAATCTTTGCACTTGGATCTAAAAACTCTGATACAATAAACCAACTTCAGCCTCAGAAATAAAACACAATCCTTCCATTCCTCAAATCTCAAGATTATGCTATCTGTGGTGCTGCATGCCAAGCCTCGGTCTTTCTGCAGGTCTCCCCAACAAGCTTCCTGCCCTGCAACTCCAAGCTCCTGCCATTTGTGGACCTGTGCCAAGCTAATGAAGAACTCCAATGTAGATTCTATTACTTCCTATCCACAGGATTTAACATTGTGGTGATAGAATGTGACCTGAAAGTGTAAGTTGAAATGTGTAGAGAGCCGCTGTGCGCCACACCTGAAGATGGTGCTGGCTGAGAGTGCTCCTTGTGGTAAACAAGTCCTCATTTGGCTGTGCAGCTGTGCAGGGGCAGGGAATGGTCATACGTGGACGTATGGAGAGATGATATGTGGCATATGCTCATTGGCCTTTGCTTAGATATAAGCCTGGTCCCTGGGGTAGGTGGGGCCGCCACCTCCAGAAAGCTACAATCCTGAGTAAACTGCCTTGAGAAGGAACCTTGTTGTCTTGCATCTAATTTCCTGCTGGCCAGGAAGGGCGCCAGGCAATTGGTGGCCTGGTACAGGAACAAGGCAGAAAATCGCAGTAAAGCGACCCGTGTGACGTTCCAGAACTCCTGGCAGACAGGGCGATCGATAGGTAAGGTTCCCGGTTTAGGGACAAGTGATAGGTAAAAGATAATAAAGTGCTCAGTAAAGAGACAAAAAAGTGGAAAGAAGATGGGTGTGATTTTTCAGTTTTTGGTTATATTTTTCTCTGGGAAAGAAGTGAGGATAAAAGTTTTTCTGGTTACTGGTTCAAGGATATTCGGTTTAGGGAAAAGGAAGTTTATAGTTCGAGAGGACCTGATGGGTCTGGCAATTGGAACTCATAGTGCGAACATCCAGCAGGCTTGAAAAGTGCTAGGAGTGACTGCCATTGATTTGGGCAAAGAAACCTGCACTTTCAGAATCTATGGGGAGACGCCAGAGGCATGCAGACAGGCTTGAAGCTACCTTGAATTTTCTGAGGACTCTGTACAAGTGCCCAGGACTTGGTTGGCAAAGTGATTGGAAAGAATGAGAAAATGATTCAGGAGATTGTGGATAGGTCTTGTGTGGTAAGGGTTCGTGTGGAAGGTGATAATGACAAGAATAACCCCAGGGAGGAGGGAAATGGTTCCCTTCATATTTGTTAGCACTCGAGAGAATATCAGTAATGCCCAGGCACTGCTAACCAGAAGCTATGGGGGCAGGAGCCGGAGGACTGGTGGTCCTGCCTATGGCCCCAGCTTAGACCCCTCCACAGCTTCTGAGACAAAGTCAGAAAAGAGAGAGGAGTCTAGTCGAATAGGACCTGGTGACAGAGATCCCCCAAGCCATGGAGAAGAAAGCAGGAGGTGGCCAATTGGGGGCCAGGGAAGGGGACACCTGCCTGTTCCCCGGCCTGCCTCAGGATACAACTCATCATCTATTAGTTCAGTACTCAAGGATCCAGACAGCAATCCTTACAGCCTATTAGAAGATTATGTCTGTATGTTTTCAAAAGAAATGATTGAGGTAGTAGTTATATCTCCTAGAATTATATGGATCAGACATGATAGAGGTAGGTCTCCAGAAGACTAGATTTCAGAATTCAAAGAAATTATCTTGATTCTAAAATTTGTTAACAGCCACTCAAACCAATGCTAAGTGGATGCAGGGGGTATGGCCAGTAATAGTAAATAAACAAAGCCTGAGTATAGCTGCCCAGCCACGATGGGCTACAGGTTGTCAAACCCATAAAACTGGTTGGGCTGTTAGAGGATATTATAACTTTTCTCCCTACATCGGGATTACCCGAATGCCACGCTATATCCCTTGGCCTGTAGAAGCCCCTTCAGCCATGACCCTGTTTAGAGAAAGGAGAGATTTTGGCATAATGGCTGCCATCATTACAGCAATTACTGTGGCGGCTACCACGGCAGCAATTTCTTTAAACCGCTGCGGCTGTCAAAAATATGTCTGCCACCGTGGCTCAAGCCTTGAGTATTCAAAGTATAGCCAGCTGAGAGATGTTAATTGAATTGGCTCAATTAGCGTGTGAGTGGAAATTCTCAGGACTTTGTGTAACCTCAGTACAATATAATAATGTGACCAAGGCTGCTAATATGTCTCGGGAGTTGTCTTCTTATCTTAAAGGCAATTGGTCTGGAGGGTTTGATGCCCTGTTGAGAGATCTCCGCCTCGCAATTGTGACAGCAAACTCTACCCGGGTTGACGTGACTGTTGCAGAGGGATTGATGACGTGGATCCACCAAGCCATGAATCATCTTAAGGAGTGGGCGGGTATAGGGGCCCTGGCTGTTGTCTTGGTAGGGTCTCTGTGCCCTGCCTGTGTTGTCTCTGCCGTATTGTCCAATCCCGAAAGAGAGACCATGCCCTGGTTGCACAAGCATTCTATGCCATTGAGGCAGGACAGTCCCCACAAGCATGGCTTGTTGCCATTAAGTCTTGAGGAGTTCATCACGTTCAGGCTGCCAGGCAAAGCACTGCACTCAAGATACCCTGAATGCTGCCTGCGGTCTCTTGAAGAGCAAGTCTGAGAGATGCGGGTTGGTACCTCCCTTTCCCCCAAAATTCCCTTATTTTACCCGCCTCAGCAAAAAATCGGTACCGGACGGGTCTAGCATCCTTTGGGTGCTAGTACAATGTCCATTACTCCATTCTGAGATCAGACCTCTACTCTTGCCTGTTTCGTTGTAAAACAAAAAGGGGGAACTGTAGAGAGTCGCTATGCGCTGCACCTGAGGATGGTGCTGGCTGAGAGTGCTCCTTGTGGTAAACAAGTCCTCATTTGGCTATGCAGCTGTGCAGGGGCAGGGAATGGTCATACGTGGACGTATGGAGAGATGATACGTGGCATATGCTCATTGGCCTTTGCTTAGATATAAGCCTGGTCCCCAGGGTAGGTGGGGCCACCACCACCAGAAAGTTACAATCCTGAGTAAACTGCCTTGAGAAGGAACCTTGTTGTCTTGCGTCTAATTTCCTGCTGGCCAGGAAGGGCGTTGGACAGAAATGAACACTTTCCTCTCCAATTGTTTTGGTCAGCATGTTTTATGACATTAACAGAAAGCAAACTAGAATGGACAACAATATTGGTGGCACATAAGACAATGAGCTTAGCTATGTGAATAGTTGTGTTCATAAAACTCAAAGAGAACATGAATAAAGGCCAGAGAATGGAAACCAAGAAAATACAGTAAAATGAAATAAAAAACCAATACAGGATATGTAAGCAGAATTCAATTAAGAGATAAAAAACTCAAAAAAAAAAAAAAAAAAGAGATAAAAACTCCAAGAAAACCCAAACTGAAACAAAATTTGAAATAAAATTTTAGTAATTCTAAATGAAAAGCTCAGTGGGATACTGCACCAAGAGAAAAGATCAAGTGGAAATCATAATATCAGTGCTTGTAAACAAGTTAGAGAAATTAGATTATTTAATCAAGTAAAATGATAAATCTAAGAAAATAAAAAACCAACAAAAATATGAATAAAATATATGATTTCTGGAATATTGTAAAAAGAACAAACTGATAAATTATTGGCATATAAGAAGAGAAATAAACCCATGTTAATTTCACAAAAATTCTTTCTATAAATCATAGAAAAATTACTTACATGTTGGAAAAGAGATGCCTATCCAGGTCCACGAACACCAAATAGAATTCCTCACCAAAAGGAATTCCTCACATCATATAACAGTGAAAATATACAAAACAAAGAATATTGAAAGCTGTAAGAGAGAAAAACCAAGTAGCACAAAAGAACAGGTTTATCAGTATAACAGCTAAATTTTCAAGGGATGGTTTAAAACCCATGAGGGCTTAGAATGATGCACTACAAGTTCTGGAAGACCATAGAAAAATGCCTAGATAATATCCAGAAAAACCATCTGTCATAATGGAAGGAAAAAAAATTATCTTCCATGATACTAGCAGACTAAAACACTTTATGACCACCATATCGACTTTGTATAGGATATTGGGAGGAGTGCTCTAGACTGAAGAATAAACATATCCAAAAGATTACAAGGAAAATATAACAATATTGGGTTAATAGTTAAGCAAAGGGTGACTAAAAATACAAGTATCATAAAGTAAGAATCAATATACATGTTTCAATATTAACATTAGATATGAATGAATTAAGGTCCACAATCAAAAAACTAGAGTATACGACTAGATTTTACAAAAACAAAATCTATCATTTTGCTGTCTCCAAAAAATACACAGGGAAAGATAGATGGTATTTTAGGATGAAAGAATACGTAAAGATTTCGCAAGCAAATGGAACTAGGAATAAATAGGAATTGTTATTCCATTCTCTGACAAAATACTTCATAGTGAATAAGGGAACAGCAAGAAGACATTAAAATCCTAAATATAAATGCACCAAACTCACAAAAACTCAAGTGCATGGGGTGGAATACCCAAAACAGATTAATTAGGTCAGCGACTAAACTTTACCTGAGATAGATCATTCAGACAAAAAAAAAAAAAAAAAAAAAAAAAAAAAAAATGAGCAGAGAAATATTAGAGCTAAATGACATCACAGATCAAATGGACCTAAAGCATATCTAAAAACTTTATGAAATTTTCACTAAAATAGACTACATATTGGGGCATAAAGCAAGTTTCAAAAAGTATGGGAGACTTGAACTAGCTATTTGTATTTTATTTAGCAGCTATAGATGCCACAGTAAATAACACAATTGTGAAGATTGAATAACATGGTATTGAATGATGAATGGATCACTAGAGAAATAAAAGGAAAATTTAAAAATTCCTAGATTTGAATGGAAAATGAAAACACAACAAACCAAAATCCTATGGAAAACAAATGAAGGAAGTCCTAAGATGAACATTTATAGACATGAGTTCCTATGATAAAAAAGCAAAGAGAAATAAATAACTGAACAAGAACAACCAATACTCTAAAACAGTATGTGGAGAGAAATAACCAAGATCAAAAGTAATGAATTACAAAAGAAAAACACAATATAAAGAATAAATGAAACAAAATGTTAGTTCTGTGAAAGTATTGACAGGATTGAAAAACCCCTATAAACTTTAACTAAAAGAAAGAGGGCCCATTTATCAAGAACATTTTGCAAGAGGTGGGTGGTACATGCTGTCCCGTGGGCACCATTGTCTAGTTCTGGCCTTGCTCCTCCATTTGTCTGGAGGAGCCCTGCGGGTTCCCAAGAGGATCCTGCCTTCTGTGGAAAACTTTAAGGGTTCCAAAACTAACCAGCATGGAACCCTGCCTGACCACCTACCTTAATTTGATCTGTTCACCACAACAGCTGTGTCTGACTGGGACACAGCCTACAGAGTGGAGTCTGCCTGAGGCACAGCCAATAGGTCAGGGTACCCTGACCTCCATTGTCTAGCCTATGGCTTCCCCCACCTTCCTGAAAAGTCCTGCTGCCATCAGAATCATGCAGTCAACACCAGGGAAAACCAGATGACTAAAGAATGTCATAATAACACTCCTCTACTGCTGGTAGGAGTGCAAACTTGTACAACTGCTCTGGAAATCAATTTGGCAGGTTCTAAGAAAATCAGAAATAGTTTTACCTTAAGACCCAGCTATATGACTAGTGGGCATATATCCAAAAGATATTTCACCATCCTACAAGGACACATGCTCTACTATATTCATAGCAGCCTTATTTGTGATTGCCAGAAGCTGGAAACAACCTAGATGTCTCTCAACTGAAGAATGGATAAAATGGGTTGTGAGTCTACACAAAGGAACACTACTCAGCAATTAAAAACAAGGACATCATGAATTTCACATGCAAATGGATGGAACTAGAAAAAATTATCCTGAGATAACCTAGACCCAAAAGCACATGCATGGTATGTACTCACTTATATGTGGATATTTGTCATAAAGTACAGGATAACCATGATGCAATCAACAGACTCAAAGAAACCAATAACAAGGAAAGTGCAAGGGAGGATGTTTAAATCTTTATCAGAAGGGGGAACAAAATAGATATTGTAAATGGATGAAGGGGATGGGGTGGAAGAGAGGATTTGCCTAGTCCACCATATATAGGGAGAGCAGGGGAGAGAGGAGAAAGATCAACTGGGGAGGATAATCTCTAGGATGTGTCATAGACCTGGTATGGGGAGAGGTCCCATAGAATCTAAGGAGGTGACTCTAGCTGAGATTTCTAGCAGTGTGGGGATATGGATCCTAAAGTGGCCACTTCCTGTAGCCAGGGAGGACTCCCAGTGGAAGGATAAAGAGAGCAACCCAACTATATGGCCTTTGACTCAAAATATGTCCTGCTTATAAGATATGCAGGAACAAAGATAGAGCAGAAACTGGGGGGATGGTCAACCAGTGACTGCCCCAAATTGAGACCCATCCCATGGGCCAGAATAAATCCCTGATACTATTAATGATACTCCATTATGCTTGCAGACAGGAGCCTAGCATAACTGTCCTCTGAGTGGCTCTGCCCAGCAGCCAATGAAAAGTAATGCAGAGACTCATAGCCAAACATTAGATAGAGCTCATGGAGTCTTATGGAAGAGTTGAGAAACTGAGGGACTCAAAGAGGACAGGGAATCCCAGGAAGACCATCAGAGTCAACTAACCTGGACCATTGAGGAACAGCTTGGTCTTCATGGGGGTCCCTGAAACAACTGGAGCAGTGGCTGTCTTTGAACCTTTTGCCTGCCTGCATACCTCCTTGCCTGTGGATCTCATGCCCCTAAATGGTCAGCTTTGTCTGGCTTCCTTAAGAGAGGATTTGCCTAGTTTACCATTACCTTGATATGCTAGGAGTCGGTGTAAGTGGGTAGGGAAGTGGGGATGGAGGATAGCAGTGGGGGATGGAGGATGTGGTGGTGTTGATACTGAGAGAAAGGGAAAGAGGAGGGGAAGGGGGAATTGGGGTAGGACTTGCTTGAAGGAGTACTGGGATGAGAAGAAGGGCTAATATTGGGTTGTAAAGGGAACCCTCTAGAATGTACCAGAGACCTGATAGGTAAAAGACTCTCAGGACTCAAAGGGAAGGAACTTAGATGAAATGCCCAATAGCAGGGAGAGGGAACTTGTAGAGTCCACCTCCAGTAGAAAGACAGGGCATCAAGTGGAGGGATGGGGTTGCCATCCCACAGTCAAAAACTCTGACCCAGAATTTTTCCTGTCTAAAAGAACTGCAGGAACAAAAATGGAGAAGAGACTGAGGGAAAGGAGGTCCAGTGACAGGCCTAAATTAGGATCCAGCTCAAGGGGACACTCCTAGGCCTGACACTATTACTGATACTATGGTGTGCTTACAGACAGGAGCCTAGCATGACTGTCATTCAAAAGTTCCAACAAGCAGCTGAAAGAGTCAGATGCAGATATTTACACCCAACCAATTAACAGAAGATGGTGACTCCTGTGGTTGAGTTAGGGAAAAGCTGGAAGAAACTGAGGAGGAAGACCCAATAGGAAGACCAGCAGTCTCAACTAACCTGGACCCCTGAGATCTCTCAGACACTGAGCCACCAACCAGGCAGCAATCACAAGCTGATATGACATCCCCAACACATAAACAGCAGAACACCGCCTGGTTTGGGCTCAGTAAGAGAAGATACACCTCAAGAGACTAGAGGTCCCAGGAATAGAGAGGTCTGGTGGGGTGTGGTGATAGAGGGTGGGGACATCCTCATGGAGGCAGGAGCAAGGGAATGGGATCAGGAACTGTTGGAGGGCAGACAGGGAATGTGGTAATGACTAGGCTATAAAAAATAAAAGCAATAAAATATCAAATTAAATTAAAAAGTGAAAAATCAGTATAAAAATAAAAAAATTAAAAAGTAAGAGGACAACCAAATAAACAAATTTAGGCATGAGAAAGGAGACATTATAACAACAGAAACCAATGAAATCCAGATGATCATAAAGACATACTTTAAAAATCTGTATTCTATCAAATTAATTCCTTCCTTTCCTTATTTTTTCTCCTGGGGATAGGGGCTAGGTCTTACTATGGAACACTAGCTGGACAAGTCATGTAGACCAGGCTTGCCTTGAACTCACAGAGATCTGCCTGTGTCAGCCTCTTGAATGCTGATGAAGTTATATATCACCATGCCTGGATGGATGAAATCTTAATATATATAATCTACCAAAGTGAAATCAATAAAGAATTAAAAAATAAGCATAATTGAAAACATTATCTCCATCAAAAAGCCAGTCATAGTGGTATATGCCTTTAATCCCAGCACTCGAGAGGCAGAGGTAGGCAAATCTCTGTGAGTTCAAGGCCAGCCAGGTCTACAGATTGAGTTCCAGAACAACAAGAGCTACATAGTGAAATCTTGTTTCAAAAAAAAAAACAAACATCCCGCCCCCCTAAAAAAAAGCCCAGGTCCAAATGTGTTCATGCCAGAATTTCACCATCTGCTAAATAACTAAAATCGATGCTTATCTATTTATTTAATGGAATAGTAAATAACACTTCCAACTTCTGTCTATGATATGAGCATTACATTGATACCTAAACCACATGAAGACAGAATAAAAAAAGTAAAATTATAGGTCAGTCTCATTGATGAATCCACATATAAACATATCAATAAAATACTTACAATCTGAATTCAAAAACATATCAGAAAGATAGAAAGATCACTAACCACAATCAAGTCAACTTCATATAAGAAATGTAGGTAGAGTCCAACATTGTAAAATTAAATATAATCTATCACACAAATAGAATAAAAGACAATCATATGATCACCTGAGTAGATGCAGAAAAAAATATTTGACAAAATCTAAAATCCATTCATAATAAATTCTATGAGTCTTGGAAAGACTAGAAATACACGGAATACATCTCAGCCTGAATCATGCTAAATGGAGAAAAGTTGAAGCATTTCTACTAAAATCAGGAACATATCAAGGGCGTCCATTCTGTCCACACCTGTTCCATATACTGCTTGAAGTTTTAGGTAGAGGAATAAAGCAAAGAGAATGGTATAAAACGAATGAAAACAAGAAATAAAGGAGTCAAAATAGTCTTGTTTGTAGATATCATTCCACACAAAATAGACAAAATTTTCTGCAGAAATAATTCTACAGCTGAAAATACTTTGGCAAAGCGGCAGGATACAAAATTAAGTCACCAAACTCAGTAGTCTTCTTACCTGTAGGACTCTTTCTCCTCTGTAACCATAAGTCAAAATAAATGCTTTCATTTGTATATTACTTTTGATCATGGAATTTTATCACAACAGCAAATAGATAGTGAATGATGCGGAGACACACAGAAGAGCACAGAGAATAAGAGACTATGGAGTTCTTACTCCTAACTGGAATATCTATATATAAAACGTATCTCTGCTATGGTCAAGAGATCACTGCAGAAAAGAGGTAGAAATAGGCTAAGAGCAAAAGACTGACATGTTGCAGCTTTTTCACTAAGAATTGCAGTGGTTGTTGCTGTACAAAAAACAGTGTGTGAAGTTGGAAGGGAGAAGTGATAGGTGGGAATCAAAAGAGTTGAAAGCAAGGGAGTATGGGACGGTTTTGACCAAAGAGATTGAATGAGGTGCTCAAGCAATTAAAAAAAAAGGAAATAAAACACCACCTTTGTTATTTAAGCAGTTTCTATCTGGAATGCTCTCCTTTCTCTTCCCCATCTAAAGCCTACCACTTCAAAAAACCCAAATGAAGCTCCAAACACTATAGACTCTAAAGCAGTAGTTCTCAAACATATTCACACACTCAAGTCATAAAAGTGGACAGTGCTGATTCCACACCCCAGATCAACTGAACTAGAATCTCCAGAGGGTTCAGTTTGGCTTTCACTACTTTAATTGTTTTCTAGTGATATATAAGCACCCCTCAGGTTGACTGCTGCTGCTGTTAAGAGCTCAGAATTATTGGCTCAATAAAGTCCACTTCTCAATATGTTCTCAAAGTTATACGACTTTGAGTGAATACTTCAACCTTTCTTTGACTTGGTTTATCTAGAAAATGACTATAATAATAGAACTTTCACACAGGTTTACTCACAGTTGCAAGCAAGAAGCCATGTTCTATGCACAGCACATAGTAGCCAGGTAGCAAATGTTAGCTATTGCTATGACTTTTTATTACTATCAACATCAGTTACAGGCAATCTGATAACTACTCTTATCAAACACTATGATTTTAAGCTCAAACACTGTAGAGATCATTTCAGTTAGTTCAAAGAGATGAAATGACACATATTTCAGAAAGGCAAACAGTTGCTAAGGCTAGGCACAGTTTTAATTCATACTCCAAAATCAAGTGTTGTTTCAACTACATTCACTTATTTTACTTTAATAAATAATGTATTAACACTATATCATACCATATACCCAACTTTAGATAAAACATAAAGAAAAAAGAGATATTCATATTGACTCATGCCTACCTTGATAATCATGGCCTGGTGAATACGTCCAAGATATAAGCAAATGAGTATACATATTTTTGTAGAATTGGTGAGGTCGCAACTCTATGATCTCATAAAAGAGGATGAGATTATATTTGTGTGAGTTAATGCAGATTGACCTTTACAGTAGATGACTAGACTGGTAGTATTTCAAATGGTAAATAAAAATGTAATAGTGATAGAGGGAAGCATATGATAGATATTTTAAGCAGAGGTATAGTTGGAATAAAGGCATTGTGTCAGCCTGTCTCTCAAGTCTATCTCCTTGTAACTCCTGGAGCATTTGTGTGTACCACTCATTTGTCAAATAATAATGTTTCATCTCATGACACCTTTTTTATTATTGCCTTGAACAATTCATCTTCTGTGTTACCTAATTTTTCATGTTTCATCACCTCAGTAGAATTCAAGCTTGAAGGAAGAAGGAGTTTAACAGATGACCCTATCTCCCATGATATTTTGCAAATGGTCTTAGAGCAGCTACTTAATAAATACTTACTGACTTGATGATGCAAATAGAGAGCAGCCAAATAATTTTAAACACATAATAAACTCCTCACTTATCTCTAGAGCCTCCTGTAAAAATAGTTTTTTCATTCCTCTGAAGTATTTTTAAGGTCATCAAAATGAGTTTTGTGCTCCTTCTCTATCTCTATTTCAACAAAGAATATATTGTTATACTAAGGCAATCAAATGCCCCAGGTGTTAGTAGCTTTCATAATTCCTACAGCCTATTCCATTTTAAGGCCTCTAAAAAAATCCAAGGACCCCCAAGTCAAATGTATGTAATAATTTGAAAATGAAGTATTTGGAGCTGAGGAGATAATTTCATGGGTAAAACATAACTCATGTACAGTTGGATATGGTAGCATATATCTGTCATTCCAGAGCTCTTATAGTAACATGGGAGGCAGAGAAATATAAGCCCCAGAAGCACACAGACCATTTAAACTAGCATGTACAGAAGAAAAAATAAGAGACCCTATCTCAAACAATGTGAAAGAAAAGGACTGACTTCAGAGGTTGTCTTCTGACCTCTAGACGAGCATGTGTGCACTCATACACATATAAAACACACACACACATCAATATACATATATCTTGAACATATCATCATATATGTACTCACAAATATAAACAAAACCAGAAAATTCCTGATTGTATTAAGAACTGCATCAATACAGTTTGCTGTTTACAAATAAGTAAGAGGCACTTGGAGGTAATTAGAAAGAATTAATCAACTATGATGCCATTCTGTATCTGCATCCTGGCGAGATAAAACGAAGTAATGTAATGTTCAAATTGGATGGGATTTTTTTTTTTTTCTTTAAAACAAAGCAAAGGGGTAGAATTTGAGCTAAATAAAACATTAGTATGAGCAGAGAGGATTGCACCTGCTTAGAACATTTCAAGTGTTGGCTTTATGACTCAGAAAATATATCACTATCTAAAACAGTGGTTGTCAGTCTGTGCATTGCGACCCTTTTGTGGGGTAGTAATGGCATAATTTTATGGCTGAGGTTCACCACAACATGAGGAACTATATTAAGGGGTCACAGCATTAAGAAGGTTGAAAACTACTGATTTAGACAAATCTTAACCATCTTTGTTTACTATTGAGAGCACCAAGAGTTAAGAAACTGACATTAATTACATTAGGGCCTGTCAAAGAAGCTGAACATTAATGGTACTCCTTATGTGGTGGTTTTAATGAGAATGTTGCACATGAGCTGGAGTATTTGAATACTTGTTCCTCATTTGTTGGTTCTGATTTGTGAGGTTATAGAGAGCTACAGTGTTGCTGGAGGAAGTATATCACTGGTTGTGGACCTTGAAATTTTAAAGCCTTACCACTTACAGTTTGCTGTTTGCTTCTTGTCTGTTGTTAAGGATGTGATCTCTCAGTTTCAGGCTCTGGCTGCCTGTTGCCATGGTTTCCTTACTGTTACAGACTCTAAGTCTCTGGAACTAGAAGCCTAAATCAGCTCTTTCATCCTTAAGTTTCTTTTGGATCTGTTGTTTTATTACAGCAGCAACAAGGACAACAAAATAATATGCCTTGTATCACTGATTCCTCCGAATGTTTGCAAGGTTATTCATTTCTATTCTGAGTATGAAGAAGTCTTAATATAAAGGGGTCAATATCTAATTATGCAAAGAATAGTTGGAAATTAAAATACTCTTCCCAGAGAGAAGCTTTATAGTTCAGTCAGAAAAGCTTGATCAGATAACATATTACAATTGAGGTGGAAAAGGAAGGGGGACTAATCTGATACAATTACCCTCCTGCAAGAACAGACCATTATTGGTTCAAGAAATTATCTTGACAAGCAGACAACCCTTCCTATCTATCAAGCATGGTCTCACACGCAAGGTGTTTATAATAATTTCAAAGGATCTTTTAAATATTTTCCTGTATTTCCAGTATATAGGAGGCTGGGAAAACAGAGAATTTGTTTTGAGGCTCAAATTTGAGGCTAGCCTAAACATACATGATTATGTCTTAAAAATACTGAAAGAAAGAAAAAGGTAGGAAAAAGGGGAGGAAAGTAAAGAGAAAGGGAAAATACTTTTTAATGATGTATTTGCTCTTCTTTTTTGTTTACAAGCCTGAGTGTATACTACTTGTGTGTCAAGGCTGGGATAGGGAGTAAGATTCCCTGGAACTGGAGTTATAGACGGTTGTGAAATACCATGTGGATACTGGAAATCACCAACCTCAAAAGCTACCTTTGAAGTAGGTATAATATAATGAGAAGCCTAATGAATGTGAAATAGACAGTATTTCATATCATAGATGCAAGGTTATTCATTTCTATTCTGAGTATGAAGAAGTCTTAATATAAAGGGGTCAATATCTAATTATGCAAAGAATAGTTGGAAATTAAAATACTCTTCCCAGAGAGAAGCTTTATAGTTCAGTCAGAAAAGCTTGATCAGATAACATATTACAATTGGTTAGGGTTAGGGTTAGGGTTAGGGTTAGGGTTAGGGTTAGGGTTAGGGTTAGCAACTTTATACAATGTGTGTGACTGTCTCTCACTTGGTTAATCTCCTTTCTCGGAAATGGTTCATCACCACACCCCAAGTAGAAATGAGAGGAATAGCAAAGTGAAGCAGAAACACTTAGATGTTGGCATTGTTATAGAAAACTATCTGTAAATGGGTTCCAAGGATCTGACACACTCTTCTGTACTTCTCAGACACCAGGTATGCACATGCTATACAAACATGTATACTGGCAAAACATGCACACTAAAAAATTAGCATACCTATCTTTATTTAAAAAATAGTAAATAACAGGGATGGCTAAATAAGTTATGCTAAAATCAACTAGATGAAGAATCTAGAAGTGATTATACAATAAATTGTGCACTGTGGACAAACATGGAAAATACTGATGTGTTAATTGAAAAAGCAAAACATGAGATCATGCCTACAATAGCTGCAGTTGTTTCACATTGCATGGGCCTGCACTGAAATGAAAATAATTACGTTAAGTAGGTAGATTATAGTCACACAAAATTTATTAATAATATCAAAAGTAGAATTATTTAGAAAAGAGATGAATCACAAATCAGTGATATCCAGCTTTACAATGAAATCTCTGAAACGGAATTGATTTTTTTTTCAGATGCCTTTTTCCTGAGGTTGTTGTTAATGAGTCTATGTTTATTGAACCCTTATTAATGGATTGTAGGAAGTAGATATGAAAATACAAAAGTAAGTCACTGAGTTCTGGGCCATAGCATGAAGGTATTGTGAAAGTACATATTTGTTGCAAAAATTGTTGGGAAAATTTTTGTAGCCTTTTTTTTTAAAGTGGTTCTAGAAATACATTTAAAAGGTTCCTGAAAGGATGCAGGTGGATATGAAAATGAAAATGCTGAAGGAAAACTATAAAGAAAGGCTCAGATAGCTCTGGGTTGAGTAGCAATTACATGAAACTGAAGTCAGCTATTCCTAGAAATAAAACCATAAAACACAATTGTTCCTTTCTGCTTTGAATGAACACTAAACTGCTCCCAAATCGTATACTATTACTGTAACTATACTGTGCACATAATGAATGTAAACTTCAGGACACAGTTCTACACTCAGAAAATATACACAATTCTAACCCTATTTACAAATATTTATAGCGTCTACGATGTTCCACCAAGATGAAGACCATCTACCCTCTTCCTCTTACATAAAATAATCTCAAATGGATGCTCAAGTAGAAAAGGAAGCAGGCAAGTAAGAGGCCATGGAACATTTATCTGAATAATGGATATAATTTAATGATACCAACTACAGTTCTCTTAATGACAACTTGAATTTTCTCAGCGCCTTATTCAGCAATATTTTCACACAATCTAAGTAGCGATCAGAGGCTAAGTCCCTGAAGATAATTATTCTATCAAAGCAACTCTAAATTTCCCTCCTGCCACCAATTTTTTCCTATTTCAGGGGCCGTTTGCTGGTCATTCTGGAGTGATTTGACTGGAGAATGTAATCAGAATAAAGCAGCAGTGCATTTCCCTGCACTAGGCACCCACGTCCCAAAGGGAGATAGGCTCTACTATCTGAATTAATATCTATAGTCCCTTTGGAAGGCTGAATTCACCATTCATGCTGATAGTTGTTTGCTTAAAACCATCAGTCACCTACGAATAGATGAACTGATGACCTGATCAATACATCCTCTGAGAGTTTTTGGCAACAGTTGTGGTTGCCTTTCTTCTTCCCCCATGATATACTCACATTGGCCTCTACTATAACAGCTCTCCAAATCACACTCTCCTCCAGCAATACCCTGTGTTCTAGAACTTTCTATCTCCATTGATCATCAAAACTGGTCTGACATAAATCTTTCAGGATCTTCTTGTTTGCTAGTTTGCTGAATATTCAGGGGAAAAAAATCAGTGCTTTCCAACATGTTAAACTGAAAATATTCTTAAATTTCAACAAATGAAACTTTTAATATATGTAAGCTAAAATGTATATACACTTATTTTCACAATTATTAAAACTTCAGTAAACTCTGTTACTGGATTCATATTCTACTAATGGACTAAACATTTACAGAGTTTAAAAATGAATGTATAGTCACTCACTGGTTTGATATTCTGACACCAATGTGCATAATATCTCATAGATCCCTTTCAAATTATTTTTGATATGTCACAGATATGAAGAATATCATTTAGGACCACTGATACAAATTAGCTATTATTCATGCTTTTTACAATCCCTGATAGTTTAGTTTTATGTTGATACAAATTGTGTGGTTGTGTGTGCATGCACACATGCGTGTGTATGTACACATAATTTGTATATACAGTCTCATAGGGTTGGTGATCAGCTAAGTAACCTTATTAGATTGCAATTACATAGCTAATTATTAGCAAAAGTCAAAATTCAAACTCAGGTCTGTCTTATTAAAAATGTATGCACTTAATTCCCAAACCATATTGCCTCTCATTAAGCATTCTTGCAGTAAATATGCTTCAAATTTCTGTTTCCTTAATCAAGTTAAATAGCATTTAAAGCCTTTAAGGGATGAAGCTAATGGAGGAGGGCTGTCAGCCATTGGGGGGTGTTAATTGAAGGTGAATTTTTAAAATCACACCTGTGTGCCAATCTATTAGTGCTCAAGCATATGATCAGATAGAGCTTTCAAATCACTGGGAGAGGTGTATGTTTAAGTAGATTAAAATGACAATATTGAATTTTTAAGTAAATGAGGAAAGGTAGTCTTGCTGAAAGAGAAAACAAGATTATCTTTCAAGATTCTCAAAAGTAGGGTCTTTGCATGTGAGAATAATCTGGCAACAACATCTGACACCCCACTGATGGCCAGCATTGATTTTGTTGATCTGGCTGGTTAGGTGGATATTCCCTTGCTCCCTCAACACTCCATGGGTATCAATCTCAAAGCTGCACAGTCAGTCCAAGAAGATGATCTCCCTGGAATACAGTCTTTAGTCAAGCATACACAAGTAGCTGAGCTCCCATGCTAGAATACCCAAACAATACCCTCATAGTTAGGATTCTGGACCTAAGAATTTTTTAGGGTTACAAATTCCCAGGTCACCTTATTCTTAATCCCAGGCCTCCTAAATCAGAATCCAGGGATCTAAGTATGTTTTGACAAACTCTCCAGGTTTTTCTGATGCACCACAAGGCAAGTAGGTTAAACCATCAAATTAAATAGTGATTAAGTACAGTAGCAAAGCTGGAAGTAACTATAAAAAGGAGTAAAACATCAGTTAGAGGAAAAATTAATCCACCTGTAGCAAGACTGTCAAACAAGGTTGTGAGACCGTGAAAGGTAGCCTTGTTGCTGGTTGAGCCAAGACTCGAAACCCGAATACCTTGAAGGAATGGTAGGCATTTCACCTGGTCCCGGGTACCAGACCTCTGTCACTAGCTGCAGCCCTCCATAAATTTGTGGCCATCAGTCACGTAAGGGCAATACCCCAAATCCCTCCACAAGTAGAGGACATGACCACAAGTCTCTTAGGTTCAAGACAGAACTCCATTTTAATGAGGGACCTAAAGGCCTGGAGGACTTAGCCCTATAAGCTTTCCTTCCCAGACACTCCTCCCTGCAAAAGGTATTTAATCTCAGGCCCACCCTGAGAAGTGGGGTATGGTTTTACTCAGCCACTTTCCGCCATGACAATAAAATGCCTTAAAACCATGGACTGGCTCTTTTCATAGGGATCCTCTGTGGGGAGCCATGGAAAAGGCCTTCGCCTACAGAGCTGCTGGCTAATCTCTCATACTAGGCCTCTCTGTGTTCCCAGCTACAGCAGCCACCAAGCCAAGCCAACCATAGACAAGCCAAGGACTCTCTCCCCAGGGGACCAGTGGGAGCTCCCCTCTTTTCCAGCTAGATCTAGCCCACGAGCCCCCATCCTTTCTCAGCTCTTCTGTGGCACCCAGCAGCACCTGGGTGTTCAAGAGCCTGAGAACCAGACAGCCCGGCCTCCTTGCAGGCCCGGGGACCCCCAAACCAGCTCCAACTGTCCTGCACCTCAGACTGCACTTCCCTAAACCCAGAGCTGTGTCTAGGGGCTACCCTACAGTCCAACACCAGATGAGTAAGCAAGGTCAACTTCCCAAATCCTGCCTCCCCGAGAGACCAAGCCCTGTGGTGGAGCAGAGGCAAGACCCCACAACCAACCCTACACAAGGTGATTAGTAGCAAATAATTTAGACTCTGTTTACCTGTGTTTCAGACTTAATAATCATATAATTTTGAGAAAGTAACTTAACCTTTCATCAGTATTCGTTCTATTGTCTGTATTGACAAGCTAACATTAGTATCTCCTTCATAGAATCATTGTGAAAATTACATGAGATACTTCATATAAGAGAGAGAACATGCTTGAAGTATAATTAATCTATATTAAGGTAAATTACAATTGAGTAGGTGACTTTTCTTAGTTGAGGTTCACATGGTTTGAAGAGGTACATAGAGGCATTTCCATTATGTCCACAAAAGGAAGCTTTAAGACACCTCTCCAAAGTGATAACAAAGGAATGATAGGATTGTTGTGACAGTAAGGAGGGACAAAATGATTGAAATCACCCAGTTGAGTGGCATTGTATTATAAGCACCCAACAAGTGGTATCATAAAGAGCTGGCTTCCATCAGCTACAGTCAAAAGATGATAGAAAAACGGCACTTTAAGTCAACCAGCTGTTCCCTAGATCAATGAATTCTAGAAGGACACTTACACTGACACAGTGACAGGTAGAACACCTCTCCCAAACAAAAGATATACTCGTGAGAGTCTCAAAATCTTACCTTATACTTTCAGAGAGAAAATGCTGAAATGGTTGAAGTGCCATTTTCTTCTCAGAAAGCAGAGTTTGAGCAAGTATTTAGGAAAAGAATATTGAGACCTTTGGGCATATGCAAAAACTGCTAACGAACATTAATATACTGATAATACCTTTTTTGGTTGTCGTTGTTTGTTGCAGTGATTGAGATCGAAGTCAGAGGATTGCACTCACCAGACAAGCATTCTACTTTTGAGCTGCACTCTCAAGCCCAATATCTTCAGTTTGACATTGGTTTTGCTTGCATCTTTTAAAGCTTGGGGCATTCACACAACATGACCATGAAACAATTAAGGTGGGTGTTACTGTTGGCTTACAGGTGATTCTACTAGTCTCCTCCCAGGGACCTAGCAATGGCTTCCAGCAGTACCTGCTCATCTGCAGCTGGCCAAGTGCAGGTGACTAGCATATAAAAAGACTGCTCATCAAGTCACCCAGCTCACTCTTTTTCTGATTCCTTATTCCTGTTTACTGTGTTCCACCCCCAAATGCTCACATCCCACCTCCACCCCACCCCATTTCTCTGCCCCCAGGGCTCTGCTCTAATCTGTCTGCCTCTACCGGTTCTCCAGGTCCTCACTTCCCTCCATTTCCCCAAACCTCCCTCCCTTATACCAGGTCTGTTGCATGGCATGATTTCTCAGGGGGTACTTTAGCATAGGCCCGCCAGGTAGCCCCCTAACTGTATGCAGGGTGAATTGTATTTCATAAAATTTGGTGTGGTAACTCAGATTGAAATCGCCTGTAAACCAAGAATTATCTTATTAGTTCCAAAGACAGGGAAATTTGGTTAATCTGGAAGGCTAGGTGGGATTGATTATTCAGCAAATGTCAAACATGAGATTGGAATCCTCTTCTCTTATTTCCCTTTCTATTGTTCTCCTTGTAAATGCCAAAAGAACTAGCTCTGTTTTAGCAGCAGTGACATGCATGGCTGAGGTCAGAAGCACATAGAGCACAGTAGGAATTCAATCAAATGCATTTCCTAGCATGGTTCTCACTCAGAGATTTCATTATCTTTCTTGGATATTGAACCAAAACTAGGAACTTCAGATCTTCACCCTTTTCAGTAGTTTTTCCTATAAGGACCCCGAAGATGCCATCTTCTTCTGTTAGGAAGGAACAGGATTTTAACAGGGTCCTCCCAAAAAGGAATTTTTTTTTTAACGAAATTTTTGATCAGACTAAGTCCCAGTGGCAGGAATAGAAGTGTGTCTCCTATGTGTTTAGAGTAAATTTATAGTAGACAAACATATCCCTATTCTATAGGTTAATATTTCCCATGAAGGAATTTTTGAATCCTGGAAAGATCCAAATATCCGAACTATTCTTTAAAGTGAAGCCTTAAAATGTCACTCTCCTTTTTAATAATGCAATCTATCACTTTTTTTAATTGCAAAAATTTGTACACTGTGAAAGGGGAAAAAACAAACAACCAGGGACAAATGCAATAATAATTCCGGGTTGGGAGGCTGAGACTTACCAGCTTGGAAAACGCAGCTGTGGAGTGAAAAACTGGGGGAGGGGAAGAGATCTTTCTTCAGCGTGTTGTTTTGTTTGTTTGCTTGCTTCCCCAAACAAATGATTTCTTTTCAGCTCTGAGACTGACTTGCTCATCTGAAATAATCTGTTCCTAAATCAAGTTCTGGGCTTGAAACAAGCCAATCTTTACTCTCTGATGCCAAGCTGGACTATGTGCTATGTAACCTTGATCTAAGACAGTGTGAGATGACACACACACACAAAAAAAAGTATATTTACCTCGCCAGTCTCTGCTTCTGGTGAGAATTCGGAAACATTCGACTACAAAGATGGACGCAGGCCAAAATCTGTTTTTACAAGCAACTTCACATTTTTCTATAAGATAGGTTCATTTTGAGGAACTAGATGGAAAAAGGCCATGTTGTTTTCACACCCTAGAACTTTTCCACTTCTAGCAACATTTAGCATAGCAGAGCTAGAAAGGCCTACTATAGATATCATACATTCTAAATACTTCAAGTAGAGAAATGGAGAAAGGGCATGCAATTATAGACTACCTACTCTTTAACTCAACTAGAACTGTGAGAGTAGATGAAGTCCTAAGTGTATTGCTGATGGGAGCACAGTTGTTGTCAAGTACCCCAATGCCTCAGACTCATGGGAATGACAAAGCCTCCAGGTCAGACTCAACAGAACAGCAGAGCCTTCCCCAGTCTGAATAGGGATGCTGACAAGCTGTTGACCTTTAGCTAAAACCAGTGTGTGCAGAAAGCATCAACCGCAGCTTCTTCCTCCTGAATGTTGACAGTGTGTACAGAAACTTCCAAATGCAGCCTGCCTCTCCATGAGAGAGGAACCTGAGACTCCTTCCCTACAGAGACTTCCTACTGAGATTAGGTAACCTCCCTTCTGTTTCCTACTGTATTCAGTAAACTTGTAAAGTTTCCAGGCTATTATTGGACCATCTCCCTCAGATGGCAAGACCCACCCAATTCCAGCATGTGTGTCTGCTCTCTCTCTCTCTCTCTCTCTCTCTCTCTCTCTCTCTCTCTCTCTCTCTCGTTTATTCCTAAGCCATGAAGGTCACTGCATGGAAGGTCCACATTTCACTACTGTTTGAATCATAAGGGAAATATGAATTCAGTCTTCTCACAGGGGAAATCTTTGGCATGTAACACTACCAATCACTTCCTTCTTTATGGAAGTACTGCTTACAAAATAAACACTTTTATATGAAAGCATAAAATTTTGATATTAAGGACAGCATAAATCCATAAATCCCTCTACATACTTCAAAAACATACTTTATTCTTTTCAAAGCCATTTTCCAAGTAAACTGGCCCATTTCCATAATATCATGTACCAAGTTCTCTCTCCCCAAGGTGTAAGCATCCAAATATTCATCATATTATGAACCCTGTCACATATGTTTCTCCCAGAAGAGTCGCTATTGCATAGAGTCAAGAAAGTGATTTAGCCATGGAGATAAGAACACTGCTTATCTAATTAACCACAGTGCTGGGTAAAGAGAAGTGTGACTAGGAAGGGGAGAACTGCAGGAAAAGGAAAATGCTGAAGTCTAGTCTCAAAACTACTATGCTGTCATCACAAGATGTTTCCTTAATGATCCTTCCAGCCCCTGATATCCAGCAGCACTTTCACATGTGTGAATCCCTTGCCACAGCTCCTATATTTCTATAATTATGTTGTTTTACTTTCATGCTATCTCCTGTACAGAACTGTAAAAATCCATATATATTTATAACTCGTGCTACCTGAAATTTGGGTAGAAGATACCTGGTAATATGTTCTTCTCTTTGTGCTTTGTTCTTAAATTGTAAGAAGAATTCGATGCATTAATAATTGTAAGAAGAATTCGATGCATTAATAATTGTAAGAAGAATTCGATGCATTAATACATGGCAGGGATTTCCCAAACCCACTGACCCTGGCAAACATGAGATCTAGTCAATGCCTGATAGTTCATTAAGAATTGCACAAACTCTGAGATGGCTTCCTGTTCAGAAAATGAGGTGCAGCTCTTGAGACAAATCCCTATGTTGTTGATTAGTGCTAACAGGAATGTGTGGATAAGAACACTGAACTTTGAAACTGCAGTTTCAATTCAGTATTACAGTAGTGTCATCAATCCATGAGTTGTTTATCATTAGCCACTGACCCTGAGTATCCTGATCTGTACAATATGGCAGTGGGAGAAGGTGATCAATTTGTGCTTTTTTGAAAATCCAAATATAGCATATTACTTTCTTTCTTATTTAATTCAATAGACTTTCACGGATCTAATATATACTGTCACTAAGATGTTCAGACTAGAAAAACTGTAATTTCTACCATCCAACTGTGGCACCCACCCAAATTGCAGTTATAGAATGTCAATAACAAGTAATAGTGTCTAGAGGTTTGGTCTTAGAAATTTCAAACAATCACCATCACAAAATACATGCTCAACAAAAGCATATATGCTGGGTAGTCTACAAAAAAGAGTACAGACTTCCCTGGCTCATTTTCCTGTGTCTTCAATATAATAATTTATTTAACAATTATTTCTTAGACATTCTAGGTCTTCTGCTATGTGCTCATAATATGACCATGAAGAGTTATCACATGCATCCCACCCCCAACCCCTGAGCTTCAAGTCTAAAGAGACCAAAGAGCAGATTATGAATTTATTGGTGAGCTGATGGAGGAAGCATACTATCAAGTTCAGTGCCAACCTAAAATATGCACAACAAAAATCAAGCCTAAACATGAAAATATTGTCAGAATCACTTATCAAGCCCACATGTGACCTTAACAATTAAGAAGCACAGAACTCTTCAGTGTCTAATCTGTGTGGCCTCAGCATTCTAAGAAGAAAATATGAAGGCTATAACATTATTTTTAATCATCCTGACTAAAATTTAAACTCTCTACCACACAAACAATTAATGGAACAAAACAACTCTTAAAACTTCAGTAAATTATGAACAAGAAAAAATAATACAAGATTAATTTAGTGACACCGACTTACAGTCTTGACTCTCTGATATTTATTAAAGCAAAATCTCCAATGAAGAATGAAATCAAAACATATGTGTCCTTAATACAATTGTAAAAAGAGCTCATAAGAAGTTTTCTTTTGTAGGAATTAGAGATATCATTTTAAGTAAATTAAAATGAATATTAAATGATCTGATTACCACCACTAGGACCCAAATTACCAATTTTATTCTAATAGCTTTATGATTATAGTCTTAAAATCAGCAACTCTTCCTTTACTCTGGTTATTTATTCTTGAAATTATAATTTAATTATAAATTTCCCTTCCTTTTCCTCCCTCCAAATACCAGTTACTCCATTGTTCTTGTACAAATCTGTGTCTTCCCTTTCCATCTATTATTATTGCATATATATATATATATATATATATATATATATATATATATATATTCTGTTGAATCTGTATAATGTTCATTTTCCAGTTCCTTGATGCTTTTTCTATATATCTTTGCTCTTTCCTACCACATTACTAAAAATGGCTTTGATACTATTTTTATAGATATAAAAATATTATAATGCTATGTGAGTTGTGCTCTGTTAAGTCAATAAAATAGGCCTTGTTTAAACTGTAGACCTTAAGAATTTCCTCAAAGCCCCTTGCACAGTGGTTGCCTTTCCCATCTTGGAACGTAATTGCTCTTCTGTATCCCCTGTATTCTGTTGTTGCCTATACACTAAAGGAGAGAAAGGCAGACTATCTGCAAGGCCTCAATTATTGTACCTGTACCAGTGAGAAGCCATAAGCTTTTTGTTGTTGTTGTTGTTGTCATTGGGGGCCTTGGTTTCTAGCTCTAGCTACCATACTTCTATGGCCAAATGTTTCCTTAAGACTTCAGATTCTTCTTTTCCTAAGAGTGTTGATCTCAGATGTTGTTCCTCCTATTCTAGAATTCTAGACATATTTTTTTTAACCTTGTTTATGATACATTCTGGGAATAATTTCAAAATATTACATTCCAATGTATGTTTTCATAGAACCTTGGTTTTATTGGCTATTGGTAAGTATTGAATGAGAAGCAGATTCTTTTGTAAGCTGAATATAGTGGATTAAAAGTCTAAGCTCTGGAGCCAAACTGCTTTGGCTGAAATTTCAGCTCAATACCGTATTAGTTGTCTGATCTTGAGCCAATTATGTTATGTTTCAGTGCTTCGGTTTTCTACTATGAAAATAACACGGATATTGGTAATCTTCCCAGGGATGTTGTGAGGATTAAGCATGTGGATACATATGTAAACGTGAAACAGGCCCTAATATAAAAAGAGGATCCAGTAGGTAAAAATTACTAATACTGCTATCACCTTCAATACTATTCAATGTGTCTGAGAAATTTAGGAAAGCAAAACCCCAAATTCAGAAATTATCTATAGTGTAGGAAGCCATACTCTTTAAATTTACTCAACTTTGCAAGTCTCATCACAACCCAGCTCCTTCCTATGGTCTTACATTGAGGCAAACAGACCTTGGGAAACCTATTCTAAACTAGAAGTTAAGAGATAACGACTCTAGCTTGTCTTCTATACTAATTAGGTATGTGGCATTGGGGGAACACCACACAGTATTTCTGTTCTCCAGTCACTCATGGAAATGAACTCCTTGAGTAACCTAACTGACAGAAAATCATTATGCTGATAATTCAAACTACTGCATGGTAAATCCTTTTCTAGGTTCATGGAGACTTAACAAATTGCTCATACTTCATAGACCATATAGATATTTTTAATCTTCTACAGAATATTTTTAGCAACAGTAAACCACTAAGGTTAACGTCTCCAGACAAACCATGGAAAATTAAAAAAATAAGAAAATATTCTGAGAAAAACCCAAAGGCAGGAGCTAGAAAGTTCTTAAGAGTAGACATGGGGCTCTTAGAGTTCAAAGGTCCTTAAATGTGATTTTGTGCCTGTAAAGAAAGAAAAATTTAGCTGCAAAGGGAAAAAGACTTACATATGGACACACAGAAAGTTATCCATAAACATGCTTTGCTACTTTGAAAAAGTACCATAAATTTTCAACTCCACACACTGTCCATAAGTACATTTATCTTCACAATCCAGTCTAATACTGTAAAGTTGCAGAAGCACTTTATTTGAGAGAGAATGGTATTTCTGCTGGGACTCAGTGAGGAAAATAGAAAGAGCAAGAATCAGACTCAGAAAGGAGGTCTACTTGTATAAGTTTTCCTTTCTATCAGAGTTCAAATTCAGCTAACAAAGCCTAAAAGATAATGTGTTTTATCTGTCTATGTATGTATCTATGTATCTATGTATCTATCTATCTATCTACCTATCTATCTATCTATCCATCCATCCATCCATATATATTTGTTCATTTGTTTAATAACCAGCATAATGCAAGGATATCTACTGAGAGCTACTAAAGAAAAACTTCCATATTTCTCTTGGACTTCCATGGCTCTTTGCTCTCTAGTAGGTTTTATGTTCACATTCATTGGTTGATTTCTCCCAGTCAGGAAGGGGCATGACCAGAAGAGAAAGGAGAGAGAGAGATGAGGCTGGGGAGTGTAAGTAGAAAGGACAGGAAATTTCCTTCCTCCCATACTAAAGCCTTATTAAAATTCTAGCTTAACCTCATTGATGGCCTTGTAACATTTCTAAAACTCAGTTTTCTCATCTATAAAACAAATGTTCGCAGCCTCCCTCTAGCAGAGTTTTATGAGGATTCTATCTATTTAGGCATGAGTATTCAGAGCAGGGCCTGAAGCCTAGGTGAGTTTAAAAGCTCCTGCTTAGCATTTATTAGCCTTTGGTTCAGCATCCTGCACCATAACACCACACACACACACACACACACACACACACACACACACACACGAGCAATAATCAGAATGCACATACTCAAGCATATGTGTGTGAGAGAGACAGAGGCAGAGAGAAACAAGGACAGAGGGAGAGGGAAGAGAAATGGGCAAGGTGGAGGGAGGAAAAGAGACAGAGGGGACTTAGAACACTGTCTAGCATATGGCTATTGCACAATAAACAGCAGCGACCAGCAGCTGCTTTCTAAACTAGTGTATATTGGTGCTGCAGTGTAAATTAATACTGTGTTAGAAAGGACATTTTGGGTATAAGAATCTTTAAGCTCCTAAATGTGAATTGCATTTCTAGAAAGATTTCCTGATGAAAACAAACCAATGTGCAAAGATTCCAGAGTGATAAATAAGGAGATAAACTAAAATACTAACAAATGCTGTAATCCAATATAATGGGGAAGGATTACTATTGGTGGTTTATGTAGTTTATGGTTTTGTGTTGTTTGAAGGGGTTAGAATGAGTACATGCTGCTTTTTTAATAATAGAAAAAAATAACACCGTTTTTCTTTAAAATGTTTAATTTGCTGATTTGTTTCCCAGCAGATCTATGCCCCAAGGACCTTTTTTTCTTTTAACCATTTACCATTCTAAGTGCAAATAGCTGAACTCACTCCATAAAGCTGAATCCCAGTTACTGCAACTGAATTCTTGTTATGATTCTGGTCACCCTTTATTCTTTTTGTCCTCTTTTAGGAGGCTGAGGACATGGAAAATAAAAAGACACCAAGTCGAAAAATCACTACAGGAAGCTACACAGAACACACCAAAGCATCCCAGACAAAGGGCAATGCAGATGCACACTCCATCACAAATAGGGACTCTCAGCATCCATTCTTTTTCTCCTCTCACTTAACCTACTCTCTTGAGTAAGTTAGCATCTTAGTGCCAGCATTAACTCTCCTAATTTTGGTCAGGGTGTGTCAGAACTCTCGAATTATTTAAACATTGGGGATTTTTGTATGTATTATTGAATTATAGTTTGATAAGAAAGACCAATGCATACACATAGCACCATAAAAATTCTGCAGAGTACCAGCTTCCTCAGTTCATTGTGTCCTTCAGACAGCAGTGACAAATGGAGCAGTCTGTAGAGAGCTCCTCCTGGTGACATGAGTTACCTTGCCAACTAGGGCTCATTACAAAGCACGAACCATTGCACTGGGCTGGAACAGAAGGCAATTTTCAATTCATTTATAGCTTATGCCACTCACTTGTTTCCCCCCAGCTCTTAAGAGGATGGCTTTGCAAACATAAGGCCCTTGGCCAAATAAATTAGTGACTTAAAGATAAGCTTGAAGCCAAAGCATTTTAGGTATCTTAGCTCTGTTTGTTTGTAGTTAATTGAAACTAGAAACAGAACCTTTCTGACTTGAAATTTACACACAGATTCTGAAAGTGATATTAACAGAGTCATATGCCAAACTCACATTGCAAGTCACAAGGCATATTTCTTCTCCCTTGTAGTCACCAGTTAAGCATTTAGCAAGTAACAGAAGAATGCACCCTGAATGACTAGCTATACTGTTGTGCATTTCAATCTAGAAATCACCAGTCAGGCTATCAATTACTTTTCCTCTTCCAGATCCTCTCCATCATTATCAAGTAGCAAGTGCATAATATAAGCTAGTGGCTAACACTGCCTCATCAGGAGGGGGTAACAACTGACAAATTCACTAAATAGACTGAAATTTGCAATTCTAATTTGAAGAATATTTGTTGTCATGGTGAGATTGAAAAGCATGTCAATCTTTATTGAGCCACCTAGTATATGCCATATTTACTCATAAGTCTTGTTTAATTTAATCTTAACAACAATGTGAAAGGACTAGTATTTACTCTAATTTTACAGAGGAAAAGAAAGATTAAAACAACAGTAATCATCTACCTTGCCTACTGGGATTTAGCACTAAATGTCAAGGGCCATTAAATCTTTTCCAAGATTACATATAATTATGCTGATGCTGATATTAACAAAGAATTGATAGCCCACTCAGAAGTCTCTTTTACTATTTATTTAAAAATGTGTTAAGTTTGGAAGTTTTAGCTGTCTATAAAACATGTGAGCAGGTGTGTGCGCACATGCGCGCGCGCGCGCGCGCGCGCACACACACACACACACACACACACACAGAGAGACAGGGGGGAGAGAGAGAGAGAGTGAGAAAGAGAGAGAGAGAGAGAGGGAGAGAGAGAGAGAGTAAATAGAAGGTCTTCAAACCCACAGTCAATATGTCATGAGGAGTCAATAAACTCCAGCACTTGGACAGTTGAGTTAGGCAAGTAATGACTTATATAAAGTAACCTGAGTTACCCTCTAATTTCTAGATGACCTGGGGCTTACCAAGATTAGGTTTTAAGACATGGTCAGTTACCTTACAGATCTCCAGTGCTGAGAAGCAAGTGAAAGTATTACTATGTGTTTTGCCCATGGACTTCTTTTGGCAGAAAAGAATATTTTTCTCATGAAATAGGACATTTTACACATAATCATTGACCAATGATTCTGATTTGTTGTCACATATGCAATTGTGTTCAGAATTTCTCAGGTAAGTATCAAGGTTTCTTCCACAAAGGCAAATTTATTTTAGAGGCATTTGCTCCAGATAGTGGATCAAGTCTCTCTGAATTTCAGAATTGGAACTAGAGACTTATACTCTTCAGGCTAAGGCTTGCTGTTCATATGGGTGGAGTCATAATTTTCAAATATACTAAGCCATGTAAGGCTTGGGCTGTCCCATTTAAAACAAAACAAAAACTCTCCAAAGTCCAAGTTAAGTCCTAAGTTTCCACTAGACCTGAACTGGTAGAAGAGTGATATCATTCTTTCACCTTTGTGCAAAATTCTGCCCTATCCAAATGAATATCTTTATTTTCTCACATTCTTTCCCTCTTCGTCATAGCTAAAAACCTATCTGCTAGTTTCTGGTTATTTCCAAGATTCGCTGAAGGCTCACATTTCTCCTTTGTGAGAATCCTCAATTTCCAATTAAAAAAAAAAAAAAGGAAGCCATGCCCTAGGTGAAAGGGAAGGAAAATATGAGAGGGGCTAGAGGGAGTCAAAGGAGGAAAAAAAATCAAATTATATTTTAATTAAAAATAAAATAGAATTTAAAAAAAAAAGCAAAAAAAACCTTGTTTGGTTCTAAAAGCCACACGAAAAGCACTTCTTACATAATAGCACAATCCTTCTCAACTCTGACCCATCAATTTGAGTTACCTGTAGATTTTATTTGTATAATAATATCACATTCTTCTTGAAATGTACTGAGAGCTCTTGGATCACAAACATCTAGGGTAAGATGCCAGGCTCCACTGTGAAAAGCTTTCTCATATATTATGAGGTACACTCAAGCTGCAATACAGTTGTCAAAGCCTAACAGCTTTTTAAAATATGTAAATTACTCTAGTCACTGGTCTCCCTCTCTGGTCCTCCTCATGGCTACTCCTACATGTAAGTCTTACACAGAACAACTGCTCAGTTGCTGAGGCTATAAACGTCAAAGTTCTCTACTCTGACAGTAGTGTCCCCATGCTCTAGATCCTTCACTCCTTTACATTCCATACCACCAGACATTTGTTCTTCAAATATGAAGAAAAGCTCATTTATTCCTCATTTCAACGATAACTTGCCCCAGACCTTGAGTGCCCATGGTTTTCTTGTTGGAGCATACGGAGAAAATCACAGCATATTTCACTACTCCAGAAGTAGAGAGTATCAAGGCAGAGCCAGAAATGGAAACAAAATCATCTTACAGCATGAGAAGGCTCACCTTTGTTATAATGACATTTTCTATAAAATTGAACTCTCCAACACTCTTTCCTATCACTGTTCACACCTTGTCATTTTATTCCATATCTATTTATTTAATGATTTTGCTTATTTGTACTCTTGAAACTAAAATTCAAGAAAGTAGGGTTTTTTTGTTGTTATTGTTGTTGTTAATGTTGTTTGTTTTGTTTTACCAGTCTCTTCCCAGTGTGTGAAACATTGACTGACACAGATTTAGTACTCAATAAATTGTTGATAAATTCAATGATACAGTAAATAAGTGTCATGTTGGAGATACACAGAGGAAGCACAAATGACAGAAAAGAATTTGTTTTATTTGAGGGATGTAGGTGTGTGTGTGTGTGTGTCTGTGTTTATAGATGAAAAAATAAGTGGTGAGGGAGAGAACAAGAGAGATAATGAAGAAATATTTTTCTTTTTCTCCTGGACACTGTGGTTAATTTTTCCTTAGATCCTTGGATGAGCTAAGCACCTTCTCTGGGTTCCCTTAGCACCATTAGTATGTTTCTCATCTCACTTGAAGAAATATTTTAAATATTTATTTGATACAAGAAAACCTATCTGATATCTATAAGAGTAAAAGTATTAGTCCTCATTCATCCACTGTTTTTGATTCCAATGTTACAGTTAACCATGGTCAAGAGAGGTCTAAAAACATTAAATGAAAAATTATAGAAATAAAGACTTTATAAGTTTTAAATGGTGAACCATTCTAAAGAGCATGATAATATTTTGTGCTTTCACATTGCTTTCATATTCCATGCTACCTTGCCTAGAGCATGAATTGCCCTTTGTTTGGTGTGTGCATACTATACAAGTCAGCCATCCATTACTTACTTAGTGATCAGAATGACTGTGTGTTATCACAGTGTATGTGTTCAAGTAGCTCTTACTTTACTTAAAAAAATGGTCTCAAAGCACGGGAGTAGCAATGTTAAAATCTTGTTATGCCAGTGGGAAACCAGGAGAAGTTTTCTTTTTTTTTTTTTTTTTTTTAAAGAGAGACCACATTTTCATATTCAGTTAGGATTCTGTTTTTCTATTATTATTAATATCTTACTATGCCTAATTATAAATCAAACTTGAATCACAGGTATTCTTATATAGGGAAAACATGATCTATGTACAGAGAGTTCAGTGCTACTCATCCTTTCAAATATCTATTAGGAGAATTAAAAGGCTTTCCTTGATGATATTGGGGACAACTATACTGCATTTTTCCATCTTTTACAAAATTCGCAGCATAACAGTGGCCAAAAATGATGCTCATCAAATGTTTGTCACCTGCAAATAATGAACAGATGATTATTTTAAAACAGTGGTAGCCTAGTCTTGGAAAAGTTAAATTTTAAACTATTACCAGACCTAGATTCTGGGCTGTCATGTTGTATGAACTTGTACAGGCAAATTGACCTCTCAATTTCTATACTCCTCCCAGAGATTATATAAGAAATAATATGTGCCCACATAATACATGCACAAATCTGAATTACCCTTGGACCTATGATAGGCTTTAAATGTCTTGTGTCTTCCATATTAGAACTTACTTATCAGTGGAATTAAAGCATGTTGGGATAGATTGGAGGAGGGACAGTTGACAAGAGTGGTAACTTGGGAACTTATTGAAGTGTCTGTGAGAATAGCAAAAGGTCTGAGATCTCAATAGGTTTGGACCCAAACCAATCTTTGTACCACATTTTCTTCTGCCTGAGCAGAGGTGCTGTAGTTTGGATACAAGCAGTAGATATGGTGTCTGTCAAAAATAAAAACGAATAAAAGAAATATAGCCCAGGCTTAGCACTAACCTTGACCCAGGCCATCTGACTGTAGGTTAAAGAAATAAGAGGAAAGTATTTCATTAAGAATCTGACACATCAAATGCAGAATGACTAGGCTGCTGCTAAAGAGAAAATGTCAAAGTGAATGCCCTCTCTTCCTGGTGGGTTTGAAGTGGACAAATTGTAGTGCATTCTGATGAGAAGCTGAGCGAGGCAGTTCATCATGTCTAATGCCTGAGAATCCAAAGTGACAAATATGCAACATAGAGACATGCATGGTATTGATCTCTGCAAACTAAGCAAAGTGACCTCAGAGGCAACATTGAGCCAACTACCAAGTAGTTCGTTTTGCCACAGCCATTCCTGGGGTTTGTCTTTCTTTTTGAAAGAGATAAGAGGTAAGTGCTATGGCAGCTTTCAACAAGGCAGAAGTGCTGGGCTATAGGATAGGGTATCTTGTAACATCCCTGGCAGTTAAAATGCTAATGGCAGGAATTGGCTATCAAAAGAAAGGGAAGGTAAAACTGTGAAACTGAAGGCAAATGCAAGACTATGACACTGAGGAGTGAAGGTAGAAGGATCTGATTATGGAAACAAGTACACAATGCTCCTGTTCAAAGCAGTTATTGGAACATCGTTACCATACCATATGAAGTACCAACGTAGGTTAAATGAGTGTAGAGAATGCCATGCCTAAAAACTGCAATTAAAAAGAACTGTTTGGTGATGTTTAAAATTACCTTAGACCTATTACCTGGTTAATTCCAAGTCTAAAATAGTTACAGTTCAAACTAGTATGGTAATCCTCAAAGCCCAGGGTACTTCTTTCACTCTTAACAAAGTGAACATTAATGTGGAGTTCAATAAATAGATTGCCCTGTCAACATAAATATTGGGTGTCATTTTTTCAACTTTCTCTTTCCTATACTTATTCCCTTCTCATCTGCTTTTCTGTTTAGTCCTTCTGGGAGTGTTCATGGATAAGACATTTCTAAATACAATTATAAATGCTTAAGAGATGCCCAACTGAGAAAGATATCAAATAAGACACAAGAAGTAAGAACGAATTCCAGAGAAACAAAGACAAGACCTAAAATTCTCAGATGATGTACCTAAAGAGACAAAGGCTAGAAAAGACATGGAGAGAGAAAATAGATGGAGACGGAAACCAAGATCACAAAATGCATGAAGAGGAATTTTAGTTAATTTTAGATTCTACTTTGTACTTTAAAGTTTCACCATGATTAACAACTACATATTGAATAATTTTATAATATATATATCCTTTTCATCATCAAGGTAGATATTATTATATCTACTGTATAAACTCAGAGTCTACAAATAGCCAAGATACCTCTACCTACTTACTTGACATGTACACCGCATAAGGAAGAAGTAGCAATGAGAAAAATGACTTTGTCTGAATATGAGACTTTATCTATCCCAAAATGCAATATGTAGAAGAAAATGTTACCTCCTTCTCTCCTAATTTTAAATATATCTCTGGAAAGATAAAAGTCACTCAATAAATTTTGAACCACCCCATTATAATATAACTTACTTCTACATAAATTCAGGAGTACTGTGACTGAAAACACACCCTTTGAAATATAATCAATAGAAGATTATGCAGTAAACTTGTCCAGAAAGTTCGCATGTACTGCTACCCAATTTCAGCATAAAATTCAACTGTAAATAAAACCTCCCTTCCAGTGACTAAACTATGGATTATATAGACAAGATTCCAAGGAATTATTGGTATTTCAGAGAGGGGACTAGTCAGTAAGTGAGCAGGGTAAGAACTCAGGCAATATTGATGTATCAGCTACTCTCTGGGTTTTTCTATCATCTTTTCAAAATAAGCTCTATATAGCTAGAGAATTTCTAATACAATTGTCCATTCTGTCCAAGAAAGATTCCATTAAATGCAAGGGGATAAAATTTGCTGTTTGTAGCATGTTTTCTCCTGAGCAGATTAAGAGCTGTTCAATAGAAGTATAATAGAATGTGTAAATCTTGTATGACTTGGGAGCAGTGCATCTGACATTGAAGATACAGAGCTGTCACTGTGAAGATAACCTGTATATTGAGCACTAGACACTCTGGTAGAGACAATACATCTTCTGACAATATTTGTGCAATAAAAACTGATTCAAACCAAAATAAAACACCAAACACCTCATAAAAACAGTCACCAGCAACCACCATTTCAGCATAAGAATTCAACTGGGATCATTGGCAATTAAGAAGGTGGCCTTGACAGTTTAGCTCAGTTGCAATAAATCAAAATGAATTCTGAAATTGCTCCTGTAATGATGAAATGTACAAAAGAATGTGTTCTTGTCCCATTGGGCTAAGGAGCAAGTTAGTTTTTTTCTTGTTCTGAGAAATAAACCTAAAGCAACTAACTGGGTTGACTGCTCCACCTAAAGAACAATCCAATTCATCGATTTGTTTCCAGAGCAAACACTTCTATGCAACTTTTAGAATGACTAACACTTCCTGCCATCGTTCTGGGGAATAATGAGAGAAATGCTTGCTAAGTTTACCACCTCCACACTTCTCATATCCGATTAAATAACGCATCTACCTGTCCACCCTCTCACATCTACCCTCAAATGAGAACTCATATGGAGAAAGATTTTTCACTGTTCCTACATTAATTGTCACTGTTCTCCCACAGGATCCAGTCTTCTGATGCCTTTAAAATGTTTTCTTGAAGTATCAGCACATGAACCAAACTGTGGATGAACTTACTTTTTATTTATTTGTATATTTATTTTTATTTCATGTATATGAGTGTCAGCCTGACTATGTATGTGTACATCATGTGCATACCTACTTCCAGCAGACAGGCCAGAAGAATGCACCAGATTTCCTGGAACTAAAATTATACACAGCTGGAAGCTTCCCTGTGTGCTGAGAATCAAACTAAAATCTTTGCAAAAGCAATAATCACTCTTACCGCCGAGCCATCTCTCTAGCCCCATGGAAGAGCTTTTCATTCAAAACTCAGGAAAATAGAAGGAAATCATAAGTGATACTTATACATCGTAAGTGATACTTATACATAGGACTTAATTTACTGTATATTTTCTTGTAAGGTGAAGAACTTCTCATGAATCCACAGTACTAATAGCCACTACAAGAATACACAAAGAAGACATTTTATATATGAGATATATGTGGGGTTAATGCAAACCATGGGCTCTTCTTGCATCTTTAGCTCAGCAATATCCATCCTGTACACATAAACACACTGAGGCAAGAGAGAGAGAGAGAGAGAGAGAGAGAGAGAGAGAGTGAGAGAGAGAGAGAGAGAGAGAGAAACTCTAAGAACGATCCAAGGAACAAGTTCTCCTTTCAAACTAAGATACTCTTCAAAGGAAATGTTTCATTAATGCATGCATATATGAATTGAAGTCTAAAGTAAATTAACTCAGTGGTTCAGAATGTCCATGTTTAAGAAAAGAACAATCAAAAAATAACCAGACAAAAATAAATTTTTTTCCTCTGACAGAAATACTACAATAATTAATGTCCCTTAAACCAAATTTCTCAAGAAGAGCTAGAACACTATTTAAACATAAATATGTTTAAATAGTTAGCATAAATATGTAAATCAGCAAGTTGGCTGTGTAAAGTTCATTATTCCTAAACTTCAATACCTATAATAACCAAAATATCTGAGACAGGCTATTCTCACTTGTCCAATAGATTATCACTTATTGATGCTTGAGTTTTATATTCTGTATGTAGATGGTGATATGAAAGATTATTGCCTGTTTTTTGAGGCCTTTTCTCTCCAATTTCCATTCAGTAATGTACTAAAATCTCTCAAGTTCTGTATCTTCATCCATTTGAGCTGCTACAGCAAAGTAACACAAATCATATAGTTTACACAGAATGGAAATGTGATGCTTGTAAGAGCTAATTGTTTAGGAAGCCAGCTTATCTGATATCCAGTAAACACTTATGAGGTGCCCCAAAGATGCTTTCATCATTCCCACTTGGCAGGGGAACAGAGTAAGCCTTTGAACTTCTGTTACAAGTTCACAAACTACATTTCTGAGGGTGGAGCCTCATGACCACAGTCACGTGCCAACATCCTCATCTATTAACACTGTCATGTAGGATATTATGCTCCAACATAGGAAATTTTGGACAGGGGGACCCTGACATTAAAGCACATAGTACTCTGATTAGATTCAACAAGTTCTAAACTAATTTTGAGAAAACTGATACACCAAAGTGGATAAGGGGCTTCATCCCTCAGAAAAGTACTATAGGCAATTGATGGATGCTGAGAGAGGTAAAGTTACTCTTCTCCAGTGAACATAGGATAGCCAATCCCAAGAGGTCAGCTTTAAATAAATATGAGCAACCCTAAGTTATCTCAGCATATAGTACTTATAAACACTTGTGTGTGTAACAATTATAGCTAAAGAAATAATCATGAATTTAAAAAGCAGTGGAAGGGACATGAGAAGAATTGAAGAGAGAAGGGGGCAGAATGATACACATATAGTACCTAAATATGAAATTTTCACAAAAATAAACTAAGAAAACAAAACATTTACTAACATCTCTTTAAGCTGTGTTTGACTGTGAGACTATCCAAACGTATATGAAAGAAGCAAAGTATATACATCTTATCTTTCATATCATTATAAATAAAAATACTTAAACTCCAGACTTACTTTATGACTGTCCTCTTCATCATAGGCTAGAATAGAGGTGCAAGTGAGATCTGTCTTAAATGTATGTCTTAAAATGTATATCCTAAAAGAAAAGCATGATATTCTTATGTCATGATGGAATTTGACAATGGAAGAAATTACATTTTTAAGTGAACGAGGAGAGGTGCCAGGTGAAGACTATAAAATTCAACTGAAGTTGTTATATGTTATATAAACCACCATATTTGGGAATATCTATGGTACCATACCTTAGCCTACCCACTGTTATCAATGAACAATATGAAACATATGATTCAGAATCAGACTAGTTTTGACTTTTACCTTGTATTTCTCTAGCTTAAGAGAGAATCTCTTAAACAGTCTATGCACAAATGTTCTCATCTGTAAAGCATAGCTAAAAATGTACTAAAAGTATTGTGAAGTCAGTATATGGAAAATGCTTACTACAATGTTTGTCTAAGAGTAAGTGCTAAAACCAATCACCTACAATTATATGAAGAGTGGTTCGATGTGGTTAAAAAAAAAAGTTTTAAATTAATTAGATGAATAAACTGGAATTTATCCAGCTAAAATAAAATTCTACTACTCTATTACTAGGAATCTTCCCTCAAAGGGCTCCATTTTAATTTGACAGATTGCTAATGATGTGGAAATCCTATAGATATCCACTAGGAAAAAAAAAAATCCTTCAATAAGCCTGCTTCTGTCCATACCAAATGCAGATGAGAATGACACTGAAAGACTGAGCTGTTTAGATGTCAAGTCATTAGCATAGGTAAATAGCTTTCAAAATACCTGGAAAATAAAATGTCCCATGCTAGAAACCTAAGAGACATCAGCTTTTCCAATGGGAAAGCCTTATAAGAATATAAAATTTGTGGCTGAGGGAGAATGTAAATATATTGTTCAACCACAACTGGGATGGTAGCATTATTTTCTCTCTCTTTTATTTTTTCAGTTTCCAATGTCAAAGGATGCTTCATATAAAGAGAGGGAAGGGAAGACTCCCAAGGTCTAGAAATGAAATAATATTAGTGGAAATATTATAATTAATTCATAAAACCATTGCTTAGTCTTAGTGAGACTTGTAGAAGATGGCAGCATAAAAATCTAAATATTAGAAGAACACCTTACAAGATGCAGTCCTTCTTAGTCGTTCTTGCAAGTGGCTTAATTGTAGATCTGCATATATGGCAGGCTCTAGTTTGAGGAGTACTTGAAAGTGAAAAACTACCTTGATATGTGCCCTGTGACTACGTACGCATGAGCAGAACTGTGGGCTTCTCAGAGTTTCAATGATTATGGTTTCCCCTCCCCTGAATCCTCTGTGATGCTTCTCATCTCCCATCCCACCCAATTCCATTACTTTTCTTTCTCTTTTTAGAAAGGAAACAGGAAATAAATAACAACCAAACAAAACAAAACACAAATTAAAATTTAAAAAGAAAAAACCCATAAACACATAGAGAAAAATCATTAATTGAAAACAAAAAATAAGAACCATATATACAAGCAAAGGACTAGTAAGACAAAAAAAAAATACTCAAAAATCTTAAAAAAAAAATACTCAAAAATCTAATATGAGACAAAAAAAAAAAAGTCTGCAAAATACCATTGAGTTCATTTAGTGCTGCCTATCTACTGCTGGGCATGGGGACTAGTGAGGTGAAATTTTTCCTTTGAAAGAGAAGTCAATTGTAGATAGCATCTTGGTTAGGGATGGTAGCCTGTGGTTTGGTATTTTTAATCTATTTATCTTTACTTGACTGTGTTATAATACATGAACTGCATTTGACAACTTAATCTGTGTTCATTATATAGAGGTTATCTTTTCCATTTAATTCTCTTGTTTTCATGGTCTGTGTAAATGTCCATTTCTATTTATTGTTCCCTTCCAATAACAAGTTATGAGCTATAGGTCTAAGCTTAGTTGTGCCACTATTACTTTAAACAAATAATTTAGGCAATATTCTGCAGGGCAGTTAGCTCGAGCATGGGTGCAGGCATGGGTCCTGTTCGACAGAGTTGTGGTTCCTGCGTGTCTTCTGCCCCAGGAGGCTCAGGGAGTAGAAGCATTGAAATTTGACTGAGTTCCTTCCATGCAGCACCAGGCAAACGCTGGGCTATGAGAAGCCGCTTGGGGGCTCTGCCTGGGTGTGGGGAGATCACAATCTGAAGTTCTTCAGGGGCAGGCTCTTGACTAGACCCAGAGGCCAGTGGTCTTTGTCCTTGGGCTCCCAGATGCCGCTGGGGGCCGTGGAAGGAGCAAGGGGAGAGAAGGAAGCCCTGACAGTGCCCGGAGGGAAGGAGACTCTTGGTTACTTGCACTTGCTCAGCTGTGTTGGCTGCTCGGCTAGCTTGCTTGAATTGGGGGTCTCCTTGGCTGGAAAGCAGAGAAACCCTCCACAGGACATTAGGCAGTGGCTCGATACTCGGAGGCCTCAAAGACACAAGGAAGTCCATGGTTTTAAAGGGTTTATTGTCATGGCAGAAAGGTAGATGAATCTGGCTGTACCCTGTACCCCAGGGCGGGCCTTTGGTTAAATATCATTTGGAAGGAGGAGGGTCTGGGCAGGAATACTTAATTGGCTATGCCCTCTGGCCTTCAGGTAACTCATTAATATGGAAATCTCTTGAGGCTGAGGCCTGTAGTCACACCATCTACCTGTGGAGGGGCAGGTAGGGCATTGTCCTATGTGACTGAAAGGTGCTGATCAAATGGTGGTCTTAGACAGCATATCAGGAGCCTGGAGTCTGGAAGTATAGGGAAATATATGCCATCCCTCATTATATTCCGACAGGCATGGACACCTGTCGGGTCTCCGGCTATCTCTAGCCAGTGTTTTACCAGAAACCAACCCATCCTTTCATGGTCCCACAATATTCCTTCTTGAAAGACAGGAAGAGAAGGAATCAAAGAAAACTGAAAATTCGTTTCATAGAAGCCATAGAAGAAGCAAAGAAAGTTGGGGAAATGCTATAGTGACCAACTCTGGGACATTCAGGAACTGCCATTTCTGTCTTAATCTCCTTCTTCAAAAGAATTGAACAAAATTCTTTTGTTGTGAGAAGACATTTGAATAATTTGAAACTTGATCTAAGGACATCTGGTTTCTTTTGTTCATGAAGAAATAAATGAGTTTTAGGAAATGCAACAACAGACTGTATGCCTATTACAAAGGAAAATTCATTTTAATTGGCTAGTAAAAAATGTATCGTACAAAGAAAAATACTTAATGTTCCTGAAACATTTTGGAGACCTGGATCAGAGATCTTCTGATGAAAGCCAATATTATCTCATGTTTCCACTTCCTTTTCAATTCTTGCTTCGATCATTCCATAGAAAACCTTTTTCTGAATCAATGATCTACATTCTTTTCAGTTGAGTGTGGTGCTGAGTAGGAAGTATTAACTATAAGTAAAGCACTGTAAAATATGCTTTAAGATAGAAATGCCTGATTAGCTTGGTAATTCTGTCAAAAGGAATTATAAGACATTGAAATTAGCATTAATGGTATCCAATGGAATGGAAAAACTAATTGAGGAAAAGAATTGAGGACCTGAGTTCAAATCTCTAGATCCCATGTAGAGTCAAGTACAATAGTATTTATCTATAAGTGTTCTAAAATGAAATGAGAGGTGAAGACAGAAGAATATCCAGAAGCTCACAGGACAGCTGATCCCATGGGATACTAGAACATTCCACATTATAGTATTATACTCTTTTTTTTTTGAGAGAGAGTAAGTCACAGAAATCTTAAGGGTGGTCCAAATTCTACTTTGCAACTTAAATTAATAACCTGTATTCCTCTCATTCTCAATTTAGCATTCAAAAGCATTGGAGATGACTAAGCCTTTCAGATGCCCAGTTGGATACCTTAAATAATGTAGCAAAAGCTTAACAAATGATCTCAATATAGTGTAGTTTATATTCTCCTGTGCACTATTAGAAAGATTTTTCTCACTCTGTACTCTGGTGTTTCACCTACTCACAGCATAGGCCTACTGACTATAACTGCTCAGAAAGTATATGCCTGTTCAATGAAGAAAAGAATCCATGTAGGAATAAATAAATGAGTTGTCAAGTGTCAAGGACACGTGGTCCTGATGCCAATTTCTCATGGCAGTAAGACAGATAGTGTGAAATTATGATGCAACATCCCAACCATTCTCCAAGTATCCATTAATTTGCTCCATCAAATTATTTCTAAGAAATATCTGTCTCTCCACAGCATTTATTTTTGTTATATAAGTTTGGAAGCGTAGCTTAAAAGTGGGGCTGATGAGCACATTATGCCATTTGCTACTTTATCTACCAGGACTCTCTTCTATTGCCTTCAAAATGCAAAATTCAAAGTGCTTCCTTAAATGCAGGTGTTTCATTAATCATATACTAAACCAGTTTCGCCATTACCCACATCATAATAGCAGGGATGGTTCATCTTCATTTTCTAAGTGACAATAGATTTAATACTTTACCATAGATTCCTTGCTATTCATGTCAGTAGAGACTGCTTAATCTACTAAATTTAATACTTAAAACTGGCAGATGTTCTACAGATTCTAAAAAATCTTTCTGAATCAATCTCTAGAAATATAACTAATCATACTACTTGTTTTATTAAATTTGAATTTTGTACAAAGGAAAAAAATCACAAAATGTAAACATTCATGTACTCCATGAAATATAACAAACTATCTTTCCCTATGATTATTTTATGTATATTTGAGTATAATAGTTTTAAATTTCAATATGACTTTCCTTGAGCATTAATGGCACTGTTAATTTGATCATGTATAGTTATAAGATTCATTACTATTTTAAACATTTGATTATGATTATAGGTAGCTGATACTAAAGTAAATGAAAATATCTGACTAGTGTTAACACTTGACTTTTAGAAAGTAGCTTTAAGGTGGTAAAGTATTTTGAAAACATAATTTGCAATTCTTTTGCAATTGAGCATTAGCTTTTAGCTTAATTTAGAATGAATGCCCAGGCAAATCTTTCCTTTCTTTAGGACATTTACAAGTCTGCTGACACTCAATGTGTACACACATCACACACACACACACACACACACACACACACATACAAGACATTTAAATAGCAAAGGAAGAACAGAATAGGAAGACTGGCAGTTAGGTGGTGAAGAAGGTATATGATTTTTAGAATGATTAGCAAAAGAACACAAGAGGATATACTATAGGAGACAGTCGAAGCATCAGATTTTATTAGCTGAGAAAACTTATAATTATAAAACATCCAATTCATATTTACTTTTATAGATTATTTATAATACACAACTTGTAATGTGTATTATGATTCAAACATTGATAACATGACAAATATGTCAAGTTTGCTGCTCCAGTCTCACTCCCCTGCCTCATATTAAAATGACTCATTTCAGATTTTATCCTCCATAAGGACAGAAAATACATTTACATAATATTATTTATGCTGCACTGACACCCCACTGGAGGTACAAATACATATTCCAATAAAGTAGTTTCTAAATAGACAAACCATTTATCTTTCTGCTTCTTGTGAACAAAGGAGTAATATTTAGTTATGTAAAATCTTTCTTCTATCAATATTTATATCTCCAGTGCAAGTTTCAGATAAAAACTCAAAAATTCAAGAACTCTTAAAGACTTGACTTGTGTTATTGCTTTGCAAATAATAGCCCTTCTCCATTGATGGCCTTATATTCACATTGGATTTCAAGTTTCCGGTATATGTATATAATGTTATCTCTAAGATATATCTGATATACATCTCTTAGACTTGCTTTTATGTTGAATTATCTTTCATTCTGAGTTACTGAGTGTCCAGAATAACGCATCTGTAATTAAATGTGAAATAGACTACTGTTATAGGAAAATTATACCTCATTTCAACATATTCTGTTATTCTAGGTCAGATCCCTAACCGTTTTTTTTCCTTCTTTTCTTTCTGTCCACTGTCAATGTTAGCTCACCCACCAACTCCCTTGCATATGTTCAAAGATTTAACATTTAGACTAAGTTATATATAAAGCAGCAGACTTAACAGGGATGGTCAAATGGATATGTTAAGGCACAAGTGACAGAAAATAAAACTCCAAGTACTTAAACAAAAGGTAATTTATTATACTACATAATCCAAGGTAAATATATCTATACTGATAACTTAAGCAATGTATCCAAAATCTAATTTTACATTCCTTGACCTTAGTTTTTGATCTAATGCATTTCACATTATACAACTCTAAAGTTACAATTTAGATTTAGATAACTCTAAGTCCATTAACAAGAATATAAGCCTCTTTACCAGAAGTGGTCATTTAAGTTTCAGTCTATCTCTTTTGTTCTGCTTGGGTTATATGTCCTGAACTTGAATTGATCACTGAAACCTACTAGAATGCAAAGCCCTATTTGGCTTGATCCTGAACCTATAAGAAGCAGAAAAGCTGAGAGCTAAGTTGTATAGTCTGCAAAGAAAAAACATGAAGGGGGATTTCAAAAGAAAGGTAAGCAAGTTCTGGGTGGCAAAATAAATAAACCCTATTAATATATACAAAGGAAAAACCATCTGATAATTCACTATGGTAACATTACAAAGTATATTCATGTAATGGAATAATAGCACTATTGCATGATTTTAGAAGGAAGTAGGAACACATTAAGTTGTTCTCTTAATTGCATAAACCCAAATATTATTTTTACTCTTCAAAGGCTGGAAAATTCGATTTCCCATGGTTCTCTGGGATACTTTTATAATGTCCTCACAATGGACTTATGAGAGGCAAGGGTTGTTTAACCAATTTAAGCCATTACTAAGAAGTAACTTATTAAATATAGCCAATAACTAATACAGGGTACTGTTTTCCTATTATTTTAGAAAAGAAAATGCAACATTTATACTGACTCCATATTTTAAGGCAAAATAAGAATTACATGTTTTTGTGCTTTAGATATGGAAACTACAGCACAGATGGATCTTTCAAACAGGTCTGCCAATACACAGATTATTTTTCAAAGGCAATATCCTCATTAGCTACTAACTACTTAACAAAATAACTAATAGCTTTATTTCTTGACATTTGGTACTCTATTTTGTATAAGAAATTTATGATAAAAGAAAACAGTTTTTCAGGGTTAAAGCCACCATTTCAACGAGTGTCACTAAGTGGCTTAGCAATGAAAACAGGACAAAGGTTGAAAGAAATACTATGCCCATATTTTGAGTTTTGTTACTCAACTAATATGTATGAGGAAGGATGTGTGCCCATTTGTTTTCTCTGATGACTATGCCAAACCTAATTCACTGTCTCAAAAAACAAAATTCAGCTGTGGACCAGACTTTCCCTCATCACATTTTGGCCCTTACCCCAATTCAGCAATTTATGCTATCAAGTACAAGAAGCCATGGCAATCAGATGAATGTGTCCTCTTTCAGTTGGTGACAGGGAAC